>WIGN01000097.1:0-125150 GCA_014235955.1 Colletotrichum sojae | reverse complement strand
ATAGGGGGGGCAGCGTACGATTCCCAGGAATACAACGGGGGGAGCATATAATTCCCGGGAATACCAGGGGTAATGGCGTATGATTCCTAGGAATACCGGGGGGACAGCACATAATTCCTAGGAATCTCATATTACAACTAACTAACCAGTTAGGTGTACATAGTTAGTAGTAAGTTTTTCTCTTGCACGGAAGTACTTAAGCCTATCAGGTTTAGATCGACTCCTCGTACATGCTCACCCGATGCTCACTCACTTCTCACCCTTGGCATCATTTCGAGTCCTAAAAGCAGCAACAACTAGGTGAGCAGGTGGGTGAAGGGATTTCACTTCAGCAATATAGTATGTTGCCACTGGACCTGCAAGAGCCAAACGTCTCATGATCTTCGTTCTGATGTCAAAACAGTGAGGGCGAGAACAACGAACAAATGACGGAACGGGTCGGACAAGCACAATAACGTTTATGCAAGTAGAAATATGCTCCATGATTTTAGGCCATTGGACGTTTTCTCTCTGCGTGGGAACGTGAGGGTCTATAAGGCGTGAGGGTTTGTAGGGCGCGAGTTGCAATACGGAGAGACTCTGGAGTCTGGTGTGATTGAGATTCCGCTTTTTGCAATTGTCACGACTCAAATCCTTGTTCTAGAGCTAGGTAGAAGAAAGGCAGGGGCTGATGAAGAAGAATGTGTTCGAGCTGGAAGGAGTCGATTGTGGTAACGAGACTAAAATGGTGCGAGAGCTATGATGGTTGGTTTGTTTGTTTGTTTGTTTGTTTGTTTGTTTGTTTGTTTGTTTGTGCTAGTTAACGCTATCACCGAGCCGTAGCGGCCGGCACCTCCCTAGGGGTATATAGCGTACGGAGACCCGGCCGAGGCCGGGGCCCGTAGCTCGGTACGGTACGTTCTGCGGAGGGCCCCCGGTATACAGTTGGGGTCCCTCCGAGTAGAGCTATGATGGTGCATGTGTCAAAGCCATATCACACAGGGTAATCGACTAAACTGCCTCCTTTGAGCGAGCTCTCTACGATCCAAGGCAAGATATTATGGCAATGCCAGACATTAGAAGCCTTTAACCTGGACAGATGTTCCCACGTCACGCTTCGACCTCCCCCTCCCTCTCAACCTCCTCCGCAATCTCCACGACCTGCTCCACAAACCTATCAACCTCCGTGATGAAAGCAGAATGCCCTCCAGGGTTCCTCAAAACCCTCCTCAGCGTCGGAATCGTCGCAATAATCTCCTGCTGCGTCGCCGGCGCGATGGTCTGGTCCTTCTCGCAGAGGATATAATACGCCGGCACCGTCAACTCATCCAACCCGACACTCGCGCCGCCGAACAACGCAGCGCTCGACTGCGGGAGCAGCGCCGCCATGCAAGCGTCCGCCGTCTCATCAGACATGTCAGGCCCGTAGAACGCCGCCTTGGCTTTGGCGTTCGCTCGGACCAGGCCGTCGTCGCCCACGTCCACGATGTCTAGCCCGGGAGGCAGAACGCTGAGGGCGCTGGCGCCCTTTTTCGGGGGCATGTTTGCTGTTAGGTAGATTGCTGCGCGGATGCCGCCTTTCTTTCCCGCTGCGGCGCGCTCGGGTATAGAGTACCCCTTTCGTTGCGATGGTTAGGGGTGTACCGCCGTAGGAGTGGGCTAGGGCGAGGAACTCTCTTCCCGCGTCGATGTGCGGCTCGATGGCGGCTTGGATGCTCCGCGCGTCGTCGTCGAGCGTGACGGACGGGTTGGTGCCGACGCTGGTGAGGTCGACGCCGAGGACGGGGGAGAAGCCGGCTGCTTCGAGACGGGACTTGGCGAGGGCGAAACAGGTGCTCTGGTGGAAGCCGCCGTGGATGAGGACTATGCCTAGGGATCTGGGGGCTTTGGTGGCGGCCATTGTGGAGGGGAGTTGAGTTGCTATTTGGATGTCTGAAATCGTGATCAGATTCGGGGCGCTCTAGAAGGGGGCATAGAGCGCAAGTTAGCTTGGGAGTTTTGCGATGCGGGTGGACGACCTTTTATCGAATGTGACGCTTTCAACTGAGCGGGGTCTTTGTCAGTGGGACGAGGGTCCATTTGGTTGTTGGGACCTCTTCGAGTTTCATGCCATGTTGGTGAACATCCTTAGGACGACCTTGCCAGACTCCCTTGCGAATGGGCCCTCTGGAGGTGGAGAGCGAATCGATCGACTTGGACGATTTGCATTCGAGTAAAAACCTCACGCAATGAGACGACGATGGAGAGAAAGAGGAGTTTCTGTGGGTTTCCTCCTAGGGTCGGCAGATGTTATGCTGTTGGTTCACGACGATGGGTCAACTCTTGTTGCGGGTACGACGATGGATGGCCAGGGACACTACTCAGGTTGCTTGAGCATACGGCTTGTCGTCTATCCACCCGAACGAAGCTCTTGCTGAAGAATCCACCCTGAGCTGTCAGGGGGGGATCCTTAAGAAAGAAGTCAGCCGCGTCTCCATGACCAAGGCCAGTTCTGGAGGCTCTCGTCGTTTGTTGTAAAACTATCTGGTCTGTTGAAGTTACTATGGACGACGTGACTTACTCTTCTGAGAGGAACATCGCCTCGATCCTGATCGTCCCCCATGCTGTCTTTAGCATCCTCGCCACCGTCCTAGTCGGCTTGCGGATATATACAGTGCGGACGGTGGCCAAAACTCCCCCGACGTTTGACGAACGCGTTGCCGTCGTGGCGCTGGTGAGACTTTTTACTCGTTTCTCTTGTCAAAGTCCTGTCGCAGCTGATACCTGATCGGGGAAGATCGCGAATCACCTCATGCTCATATGTGAAGGTGTTGGTATGTAACAACACCATTCCTCCGTACAGTCCAGGAGGCTCACGTTTGCAAACACAAGCGGTCAACTACGGTCTCGGAACAGCAACGCCCACGATACTGACAGACTTTCCCGAGGGTATCGCTGGTTTTCTCAAGGTACCTAACCAGACTCCACTGCCCCTTTCCCCCCTATTCCCAGTCGCGACTCCTCCCGTCTAAACTTCGCAGTGCATCCTGGCCATCGAAATCGCATACGGCATCGCCTGCCCTCTTTCAAAACTAGCAGTCCTCACAATGCTCTACCACATCTTCTCCGCCTCCAATATCCTGCGCCTCTGCGTCTTCGCAATTGCCTTGGGGCTCGTCGGATGGGGCATCGCTGTGGTCGGCGTCAGTAGTGAGTCCTCCCACACAGAAACGATTGATCATTCATGGATCATCTTGACCAACTCGGCTCGCTAACCCGGTGCTTCTCTCGTTGTGTAGTATTCACCTGCACGCCCGTCGCCCGGTTCTGGGACCAGACGATCCCGGGGACCTGCATCGACTCGAGCAAGTTCTACATTGGCATCACGGTGCCCCCCAACATCGTCTTCGACCTCCTGACCGTGGCCCTACCTATCCACGAGGTCTGGGGGCTGCAGATGGGGCGGGACAAGAAGCTCGCCATCACGGGCGTCTTCCTCCTAGGTGGCAGGTATTGTGTCTCATCCGTATACATCTACCCTTCGCCCATCACATGCAGCTTTTCTAACACCACATCACCCCCCCAGCGTCGTCCTCGTCTCGGTGGCCCGCCTAGTCCTTTTCATGATCTACCGCCCAGGCGAGGGCGCAAGCGGCAACAACCTCAGCCAGACAGTCATCATCCCCCACGCCGCCTCCGCCGTGGAAATCTGCCTCGCCATCGTCGGCGCCTGCCTCCCGCCCTGCGCCCCGCTCTTCCGGCGGCTTCTCAGTAGCGTCTTTGGCAGCTCCGTCGGCTCGGGGGTTATCACAGGAGCAGCGGCGCGGCAGGATCCACGAACTTCGACACCCTCGTCACGATCGGCAAGATCTCGAACCGCGGGCAGCGTATCAAGGACGACATCGACGACATCGATCGTTCGAGTGGGCAGCTTGGGGAGGGGAGTTTGAGGGGGGGATCGACTGAGCAGTTGTACGTGAAGGATGGGAATCAGGCGGCGTGTAGTGTGCATGATGCGGAGGAGGGGATTCGCGTGAAGAGGGAGGTTTGTGTTAGGACGGTACAGGCGACGGCCCGGGATGCTAGGGATCGGGTCACTGGGGATATTCCCCTGGAGAGGGTGGCGGATTGTGGGAGGGCTAGGTAGGTGGATAGTATCATTGATGCGTCCATGCTCTGGCCGACATCCTTGACGGCTTCTTTCTGAGGGACTCCATATGACAAAGAAAACAATAGGCGCCGGCCAGTTTCCCAAAACACCAAAGTGCTCCCGTCAAACACCCCCCTCCATTCCAACCCGCATCTCCCACTCCCTCCTCCCCCCATCCCCCTCATGATCCCTCTCGCACCTCATCTGCGGATGCAAACAAGCCAAACAGAGCCCCTCAACCCTCTTCTCCCTAAACTCCTTAACCCCCCTCGCCATCCAGCTCTTATGCCACGGCACCTCCCCTCCTCCAAGCTCGCCCCGAAAAAACCTCCCCAGGGAGAACTTCTGACCCCTCGCCGCGGCAGGAACTTCCACAGCACGCCGCATGGCCTCGGATATCGACATGTACGGCATCCCGCGGGAAAACACCTCGTGATCGATCGCCCGGAGCACGTTGGAGGAGGGCTCGTGCTCTGGCCGCGGGAGTCGTCGCACCCTCGTCCGCCGGGTCCAGAACGAAGACTTTGAGGGCGTGACGTGGAAGACGTCGTTCCAGGCGGGGAAGTGAATTCGTTCTGTCAGGATGATCTGGAGTGCGAGGCGGAGGTGGTTGCGCTTGGTTTCGAGGGCGACTGTGGATGTATCATGGTCAGCGTACTGGTTCTTCCACGGAGACAGAGAGACCGATAGAAGACAGGGAAGAAGAGGGACGGAGAAAAAGACATACGGGCTAACCTGCACGCAACCTCCCCATCAACACCCTCCCGCCCCTCACACAACCCATCAAACCCACCAGCAACTTCCAAAACCATCCTCTCACTAACCCTCGCAAACACCCCTTCCTCCTTCAACCACCAAGCCGCCAAAAGCAAATCACACCTCCCAAACCCAAGACACCCATCCTGTATCGCAGCCATCATCCCCGCCATCTTCTCCTCCGCAAACCAGTACCCGACAGCGAGAGCCACGGCCCCCCTACAGTCGTATTTATCAACCAGCACCGCAACTTTTAGAATCTCAGACGGCGTCATATCCCACACACACTCATCTTCTAGAGTCCTACAATGTACGATACGACAAATCGTCTCCATTGCGCTGGGATCGTCGTCGGGAAGGGCGATGTACGCCGGCTCCGAAGACGTTGCGGAGCACACGGCGGCGGCTTCGGAAGTGTTGTAAGTGCCGAGGAGCATTGCCGCAAAGACCGAGGACGCATTTGCCAAGATGAGGGAGTGGGTGCGGATTTCGTGGGATTCGGGCCCGACGAGGAGGATTACGTCGCCGGTTGGTGATACCGGTGGCCGCGCCGGCGGAGGAGGGGGGGGATCATCAGGTGAGGGTTGGGAGTCCGGGGCGCAGGCGTCTTTTATTCTGATGCTTGATCTTTGTCAGTATCTTCGTCTTTTCTCTCAGTTTTCAGACAAGTAATTGATACCTTTCAAGCATGAAAGATGTGATGGAGCTGCTGCTGCTACTCATCTTTTTAGCCAAGCCTTCTCGAACTCGATCTCACCTCCATAAAGACAATTGGGTGCCCGTCCACGATATTTTAACAACACCCTCGAAAAGAAAAGGCCTACAGAAAACAAAACCCGCTAAATCGTCAAAAAGTGCCAAGCCCGCAGTCCAAATAACGTCGTGGCTCGACCGCGCCGCGGGCCTAGGACTCCAATAGCGCGGCCGGGCCCGTGGCGGAGTCGGTCCGCGATCCAACGCCCCAGCGCGTCTCCCCCCTCATATGTAGGACTCACGAAAAAACAAAAGGATCAGGACCCTTATATGTCCTATCACCCGTCAGCCTACGTCCGAGTTGTCCGTCAGTCCTACCGAGCGAAAGAATAATGGTTTCTCGTCGGGGCCTCTTATTCCACACCCCCCAGGCTGAGTATTCCTGTCTACCACTGTAACTGTTGTCTGTCATCCTCGCTCCATATGTCATCATTGCTGCCTGTAGGAGCTGTGATATTCAGCTCGGGAGCCGTGGGAAAAAAGTCCCCCTCTCGTCCTGCTACGAGTTCAGCCTAACGTCATGCCTCGTCACCGTGCCTTGGGCCCTGATAATTGACAGCTCCGACTGACTGCCTGGGTGCGCACAGATCGTGACGCCACAGAAGGCTTGGACCTTGAGGCGATGTCTCCTCAGCTAAGGCTTTTCCACTTCACAAACAAGCCCAGTTGAGGCCTTTCATGCGAGAAACGTCGAGTTGAGATTTCAACAAGTGCTATGGACATCAGCCAGCAGATACGCCCTCACGAGCCTCACATCAGGCATACCCGCCAGCGCATCCCTGACTTCGGGGTCCTCCAAATCCATCACCGCGTCCAACCTCTTCGCTTCGTCCGCCGACCTTTTCCTTGCCGCAACCCATCCCCTCGCAACCTCGCTCATCCAAGACCCCTCCAACCTCCTCATCCACTCCTCGTCCCTTTCCCTCCCGCTGCTCGTCCTCAGCCTCGCGGCAGCCCACCCCTCGAGGTCAAAGTCGCAAAAGAAAGGGCACCGCCAGTGTCCCTTCAACACATCCTTGACCCTTGCAATCTCCCCCGCGTCCTCGAGGTCGAGCGTCTCGACCGTGTTCACCCCGCCGAACAGCGCCCTCACGACATCCGGCTCCCACGCGCAGCGGCTCACAAGGCTCGTGTCGAACTTAAGACTAACCCGCCTCATCAGCGGCGCAGTCTCGCGAAACAACCTCGCAAACCATTCCGCGTCCGCCCTGGGAGCCAAGATATGTCGCGCCCGCCGCACGACGGCCCTGATGCCCTTCGGCTCGTCCCGCTCGACAGACATCCAGCGCTCCAGCTCCAGCACGTCGTGGCGGCCGTCGAACCACGCCCAGTACGTCGTCGACACGCCCTTCGGGTTGGGCATCGCGAGTGAGACCATCCCGCCGTCTAGCGAAGCCACCGCCCGCGCTTCCCGGCACGTCCCCGCGATGGCGGGAGGTGGCAGTCTCGAGATGGGCCCGCTCTTGCCCGCCATGCGCAGGCGCAGCGCGCGGGTCGGTATCGCCATGGCCCAGACGCGGTGCCGGATCTCCGGGGGCATCCTCCGGAACTGCGGGAAGCTCGCGTCGACCGGGGGCTCGGTAGCAGCGGCAGCAGCGGCAGCCTGCGCGAGCGTCTTTTCCACCGCGTCGACGCGTCTCTCCAGGACCCTCTGGGACCGCGCAATCTTCTCCAGGAGGGCGATCGTTCGGAGCTGCAAGTCTCGTGTCGACATCATCTCGGACGCCTTGTTCGCTGGCGGACGTCCCGCCACGTCGTTCATCTGTTGCGGCTTACAGGCCATGCTGTTGTTTCTGACCTGGTTCTTTTGGGTTTGGTTTCTTTATACATGCGTATCGAAGCGAGACCGAAAACCTTCCGTCGACCCGCGGCCGGCGATAACGTCAACGTCCACACACGAACGGGCGCTGCAATTCGTGTTTGGCGAAAGAGAAAAGAAAAGACAGACAGAGGGAGAGAGGAGAGAGAAGATAGGTCTATTCATGGTACCCTACCCGCGTCCAAGACCGGTGTCCGTGGCGGCCGCCGGGGCGCCACGGGTATTTTTGGTTTTCATCACCGAAAGGATTCCCAAAAATAATACACACGAGCTGCTTCCCCCCTCTTGTTCGGCCTGATGTTTTTCTCGGCCCCCCTTCCGTTGCGGTGGTTAGCGTGTCGTCTGGTGTTCGAGTCTCGGCGGTTTGTCATTCAGCCACAGCATGCAGCCCTGGTAACTAAGCATCTTGGTAAGCAGAAGAAGCGCATCAGTTCGAGAGCGGTACTCCGTCATTGGCGAGCTTATTTGCGCTCCGAGGTGCGTGTGATTGGGCGCGCCCCTCATCCGGAGCGCACGGAATACCAGGTAAGGTAAGATAACCTAGGTATGTGCTATGTGCTCTGTGCGTGGTGCCCAGGTAGGTAGGTAGGTTGTTGTTATTATTAGCGGACACTTTGATCTCCGCTCCGGGCAATCGCCCGACGCCTGTCGCCTGTCTACAGTTTGAAGTCGCCGTTGCTCTTTTCCCACCCCTTGGCTGTCTCGTCCAGATCGGCCACCTTCTCGGCCAGTGCCAGCTTGAGGTTCCGGTTCCGCTCCGTGCAGAGCTCGTACGTCGTGCTGAGGTTGAAGATGAGCGTGTGGGACGAGTACCCGGAGCCAACCATGTCCTCCAGCAGAGACCGGGCCTTGTTCTCTCTTCAGTCAGCATTTTGTCATATGCGGGTATCTCGTCAAGCGATGGGAATCTGGATCTGACTGGACTGACCTCTGTCAGTTTGCCGACGTAGAGCAGGCACACCGCCATGTTTACGCCAATCATCTCGTCCGTCACCTCCTCCTTCAGTCCCCGCCAGGTCTGCAGCGCCGCATCGTAGTCCCCGTCAGCCATCTGCGAGAGCGCCGCGACGACCGTCTCGACGTGCTTTCCCTCCTCTCCCGAGCCCTGCACGCAGCGTCGCGCAGCGTCTGTGTCGCCGAGCTGCAGCCACATGAGCGCCCGGGAGAGCGCCAGCTTGCCGTCGCCCGTGTCCTTGAGCGTGCGTAGGTGGTGAGCCGCGCCAGAGAGGTCGTCCATCTCGATCAGGGCCCCGGCGACATGGATTCCTAGGTCGTGCAACCGTGCCTTCCAGAGCTCTCGCGCCGAGTTGTCGTGCCGCGACGTCGCCTTGATGATCTGCTCGCGTGCTTCCCTTGCCAAGTCGTGGTAGCTCATGACCGATCGCCTGGGGTCCCCAAAGCCCAGAGCCTGGAGCCTTACGTTGAGGACACGCAGCTCCCACGGTACGAGGTGCTCGCCCGTCGTCTCGTCCATGTAGACGGCCGCATTCAGGTCCTCCAGCGCCCTCACCTCCTGCGCCGCGATTGGTGTCGCATCGATTAGCGTCAAGCACGCCAGTCTCGTGTACAGCAGACTGAAAATCCGCTGGTGGTCTGTCGGGTCTACGCGTGGCCGCCCCGGGCCACCGTTTCCTGTCAGCTCCTGCACGGCGGCAATGGCAGCGGCGCGGAAGTGGCCCAAGGCCAGCAGGTCCTCGAGTGGAGCATCGGCAGGAGGCTGCTTCGACGAATTCCTGAAGGCAACGGGGATGTTGACCGGCGTGATGCTGTGGTAGATCTCCGGTCGAAGAAGAAAGCCAAAGTCCTTGGTGACGGTTGTCTTCACAGGAGGAGCGGGAGAGTGGACGGCTGCCGGAGACCGCTGTCCTGAGAGAGGCCGTTGCTGCGCTGGCTCTTCTGATACGATTGACTTGGGCGACAAGGGGTCATTCAGAGGGGTACTGTAATCGTTAGAAAGGGCCTGGACATCTCGACAGATCCTTGCTCACTCGTCGAGGTCTAGCGGACCCTTAGTCGAAGATCGTGGACGAACCGCTGCATTCCCGTCAGTACATAACGGCCCTCGGAAGGACTGAAGCCAGCCGGCCCCATCTGTCCATGAGCAGCGTCCGAGGAAAACCAGACTTGGGTCAAGCTAGGGTATGCTGTGGTTGAGCTGGACACGGCGGCATAGGGAAAATCTCTAGCACGAGCCCGATGGTGTGACTTACGCCTTGTGACCGAAATGTTACGGCCGTGGCCGCGATTGATCGGGGGTTGGCTCATGGTGTTGTTGCTTCTATCCAAAATGGCAGTGTTACTGTACTGATGCGAGGGGACGAAGGCACTGTGCACCTGGCTGGTCACGAAGGTGCGATGGGATCAGTGGCAATTGGGCCCGTGCACCGAGGGGCGGACGGTGGCGGGTATTTGTCGGCTAAATTGGCAAGAGCCTCTCTGGGACATGCGAACGCTCTTTCACAAGAGATCGCAGCCACAAGAAAATGCACATCACGCAGATAGTTGGAGCAGTTTGGTGGCGAAGATCTCTATTAACCGGTGATATCTAGACCGAAAGGCAAGAGCTTTTGACCAATCCTCATATCTAAAGTTTCCATCAGATATTCGTTCTCTAGCCCTTGGCCGCACCAGCCTTGATGAGCAGAATATCTCCGTCCTCAACCACGTAGTCCTTGCCCTTCGTCATGACCTTGCCCTTCGCCTTGACCTCGGCTTCGTTGCCGAGCTCCTTCAGCGTGGTGAAGTTGTACACGAGGGCCTGGATGAAGGTCTTCTCGAAATCGGTGTGGATAACACCGGCAGCCGCGGGCGCCTTGGTGCCGTTGCGGATGGTCCACTGGCGGACCTCATCGGTACCAGTGGTGAAGAAGCTGCCAAGGTTGAGAACCTTGCGCATCTGCAGAATGATCTTGGGCAGAGCGGACTCGGCACCGACGTTCTTCTGCTCCTCCTTGACCTCGGCCTCGGTCTCGAAGCGGGTGAGGCGCTCCTCGAAAGAGACGGAGATGGGGATGATGGGGTCGCCCTGGGCGTTGGCCTTGACCCACTCGGCAACCTTGGGAAGGTACTTGTTCTTCTTGCGAATGAAGTCCTTCTCCGACAGGTTGACGAGGTAGACGACCGGCTTGGCCGTCAGGAGGAAGAGAGGGTTGATGACCTCGACCTGGTGAACTTGTCAGAATATCATCTTGCAGATAATGGCGGGTGTTGCAAAAAGTAAATGACAGAGCGTGATATCAGAATGGTTTCTTTTCTCAAGATGACTTGGCATTCGAAGAGCTGGGTTTATAGGTCGGGCCTTGGGCCCTTTATCATCATTTGACGCGCGGGGGAGGGAGGCGTGGTGAAGTGCAATGCTGGAGAAGAAAAATGTGTGTTTTACCTCCTTGGGTCCCCAGGTGCCCTTTCGGACTTCGTTGCCGTCCTTCAGCCACTGGAGAATCTTCTCAATGGTGGCCTGCTCCTCCATCGCCTTCTTGTGCTCCAAGCCCTTGCCACCAGAGCGAGTCTTCTTCTTCTGGTTCTCAAGGGCCTTCTCGGTGAATTCGATGTCCTTCAAGCGCAGCTCGTCGCTGATGATCTCGAGATCACGCGTGGGGTTGACATCACCCTCGACGTGGATAATCTCGGCATCGTCGAAGCAACGGACGACCTGGAAGATGGCGTCGACGGCGCGGATGTGGGACAAGAAAGCGTTTCCGAGACCGGCACCGGTTGAGGCACCGCGCGTCAGGCCGGCAATGTCGTAGACCGTCAAGTTGGCGGGTACGCGCGACTTGGGGTTGTACTTTTCGCAAAGCCAATCATAGCGCTCGTCGGGGACGATAACGCGGGCCTCCTCAGGGTCGATGGTCGCATAGGGGAAGTTGGCAGGGTTGCCAAGGTTGCACTTGGTAATGGCCTGGAAGAGAGTGGACTTTCCGACGTTTGCGAGGCCAACCTGAAGAGGGGTCAGCCTGATCCCGCACACAGGTTCTAAGGCGTTGCACCCACAATTCCACTCTTCAGGTTGTTACCGGGCCTGCCCAGGAGAATCTTCTCTTCCACGACTTGCTTCTTGGGAGGCATCTTGTTTCGTCTGGACTTTGCGTACTGACGAGATGGGTTGTAGAGTACGGTGCAATGAAGCACTGCAGCAGCAGGTCGAAGGGCAGAGCTAGCTGCGCGGGGTAGCAAAGAGGGAGAGCGAGAAGCGAAGGAGGAAGGGAGGAGGATGAAGGACGTCGTTTTGGCGACAGGGGCTGCGACCAGCCTCAATCACGCGGATTGCCCTGGGAATGGGAGAGTAGGCGGTAGAGAGGGAAGAGAGGAGAGAAGGAGGAAGAAAGCTCGAGGCTGTTGATGGGAAAAAAATACTCTGCGCGGCGGCTGTGGCCTGGTTAGATGAATTTTAAGTGCCCCACCAGGAAAGGGCGGGGGACCTATGGATTCGAGGGTTCGGGATGACGGCGCAATAAAAGACCGGCTATCGTCAACCTTGGAACACAGGTGAAGCTTCCCTTTTGGGAAAGCAAGCTCGAGGTTCTCAGTACCTACCAATCAGCTCAACAGTCTGGCAGTCTATGCGGGTACTTACCTACCTAGGCAGTGTACACGCTACGCAGCAAGGCCAGCACTCAACAAGCACTGAAGCCAAAGGCGCGGGGCTCCAGCAGGGCGGCTGCGACCGCTGACCTCATTCCGCGCTCTTCATTGGGTCGATTGAGCGAAGCCTGCTTGCAGCATCGAGGTACTTGGCCGGGCTGTCCAGTGTCCACCTGTTTGCTGCGGCCATTACCTGCATAACACAAGTACCTGCCCGCTAGCAGTTCAGAGTGCTGTGCAGGGCCAGCTCGGTAGCACCCCAATGCCCATCACGCCCATTTATCCTTTGCTGACGCCCGCATTCTGCGCCGAGCACCGCCCGAGCCAAGCCCAAGGTTAGCAGCTGCGACGTGCCTTGGGACCTCTTCTCAACGAACCCCAACTGCATTGTGCGGGATCGTTTCTTGTTCAATTCCTTCAGCTCGGAGCAATTCATCGTCGGACAGCTTCCTTCACTTCTGAAACCCCTTGCGCCTTTGTTTCCGAAGCTCCCCCGAGCATACTTATCCCCCCCCCCAAGACCGTTAGCCTCCAGGCCTCCACCAGGACTGCCTTCGTCTCATCCTCGCTCCTAAACCCCCTCCCGCCACGAGTCGCTCTGCCGGACGGCGTATTAGACCTTGCACAGAGCAGAAACGTCGTAAAACACCTCACATCGTCATCCAAGAAACACCAAGAAAAATGCCGCCCCGGTCCAACACCCATAGATCCACCCTGTCGCTGTCAAAGACGGAAGTGACAATCCACGTCTATGATCTACTTCCTGTAAGCTACTGGACCCACCTGCATCCGAATGTCGCGGCACCGTGCTAACCGGGTCTCTGCAGCCAGGCAGGTTATCGTCAGTCCTCTGGACGGTTGGCGCGTCGCTCCTCCACTCGGGAGTCGTCATAAATGGCAGAGAATACGCATACGGCGGCCACGAGCGGCGCGGAGTGACGGGTGTGTACTGGACGAAGCCCAAGACCGAGCCGCCCGGCGGCACCTTCAAGTCGGAGATCCTCCACGGCTTCACGTTCGCGACCCAGGCCGAGATCGACATGATTCTAGAGGAGGCATCGAGGGAGTTTCTCGGCACGTCCTACAACCTGTTGACCAAGAATTGCAACCACTTCACGTCGTACCTGTGCAAAAAGCTGACTAGCCGACCCGGTCCCGGCTGGCTGAACCGCGCCGCTAGCATCGGCGTCGCTCTGCCTTGCGTGGTGCCCCGCGACTGGATCGATCCCCCGGAATACGACACCGCCGACGGGGCGCTCCTCGAAGAGGAGGACGACCATGCACACGAAGGCTCTAGGATGCTGAAGCAGTCGCCGCCCAGGTTTCTCACCGAGAACCCCAAGGGCCAGGCCCAGGACGTCGACTGGGACAGCGAGGAGGAGCGGCGGCGCGGAGGCAACGGGAAGGGCAAGAAGGCCGTCAGAGACGCCGCAGAGCGCAACCTGCCCTCGGCCGAGAGGGCCCCGGACCAGAAGTAGGGTGGTGCGGGGACCGCATGAACGAGGCACGGGTGGAAGGATTTGGATTTCAGCGTTTGGCGTTTTGGATTCGGCGGCGTTCAGCACTTGATACCAGCGGGTGGGTTGGACATCTGGACAGCATCGCGGGCACGCAGCCTACGGAATGCAAGGGAAAGTCGGTTCGTTTGATGAGGTATATGATACAGTTGTACACATATTGTACATGCAATTTTTTTAGGCTCTTGGTTGCCTTTGTTCTCCGTCCTACACATCCTCCCGCATGCGTGCTCCTCTCTCTTAGACACGTCTGGGGTTCTTGCTCCTCGTACCACCAAACTTCAACTTCGTGCCGTCCGCCACTCGAACGATCTTGCTTCGCCAGATCTTGCCCTCGGGGGCCATCAGGACCTTGACGGCGGCGTCACGCCCGGCGCCGAATCCCCTCAGCACGAGCTCGAGCTTGTTGATCTTCTTGCTCCAGCCGGCGTAGTTGAGCTTCTCGAGGACGTAGGCCGTCAGCTGGTACGCGGCGTCGTAGGATTTCCTCCTGGACTTCTTGAAGCCGATGTTGCCGGTGGACATGGAGATGATGGCGCCGCGGTCGGGCTTCGTGATGGTGACGTGGGTGTTGTGCTTGTGCGACATGACGTGCATGTGGAAGGGCTCGAGGAGGTCCTCCTGCTCCGGGGCGAGCTCGTCGAGGCCCGAGCCGCCCAGGAAGTGCTGGCCGCCCGAGGCGCGGCCGAGAGTCTCGAGGAGGAGGCTGTTCGCGGACAGGCCGCCGGTGCCCGTCTTTGCTGCTGGTGTTTCCGCCGGCCTCGTCGCAGAGGGCTGGGTCTTTCCGGAGCTGCCGTACATGGCGGCGAGGAGGGCCTGGCCTCCCTTCTTCGAGTCGGCGGCATCGTCGCGCGGCGCGGCGGTCTGGGAGAAAGGACGGGCGAGAACGGCCGGCGAGAATCGGGCTACGGTCGCGGGGCGGGCGGCATTCTGAAAGAAAGACCTCGCCAAGAAGCGGGCGGTCGGTGCGAAACTCATCGTTGAAGCCTCGCCTGCCGGTCGCGGATTCGGGGTGGGTGGGCAGAGGCCGGTTGAAATGTGACGATTGGAGCCGTGGAGGTTTTGGAAATGCTGGGAAAATTGGCGAGTCTCTCAACTCGAACCTCCAAAAAGTCTGGAGATGTCTCCGTCGCCTGATTGGTCCAGATGCCCCAATCGGCCCCAAGAAGAATCGCTCCCGGGTTGTCTTCGGGTGAATAGGTACTAAAATGAACACTGTGAACAGGGGCCCAGATTTTTTCCGCGCTCCGCCTTCAACCGAAGTCGCAGCACCGAGCTTCCAGCGAGCGCCATCCAATTCTGGGGCCCCCGAACCAAGTCACCCGCCGGGAGCCAAAATTTCTCTGCCAACCTGTCTGCCGTCGACGCCCACCCCCCAACCCGAATCACCCGCCGTCCTTTTCTTTTCTCCCCGTTCTTTTGCTTGTCGTTGGGAGGCGGTAAGCTTTCGAATTATATAAACGATGAACTCGCTCGTGCAATCGGCGAGGAGAAATCCTCAAAGTGCCACTCTCCTCAGAGCTTCCGCGCAGGCGGCCCGATCCAACGGCAGGACACCCGCGTATCGCCGGTTACTGTCCACAGAGCTCAGCAGCAATGCTGCGCTGACCCTCTCACGAAACCAATCCTCATTCCGACCCGCACCCCTGCGATCCCAGTTCCTCCCCGAAGATGTCCGATTCGTCGCGAGCTCGATGCAGGCGCGCTCGCTTCACCTGACCGCCCGCCAGCTCCAGACCGAGAAGCCCAAGTCGCCCGAAGACGCCGCGAAGACCCCCGAGGACGCGAAGCCCAAGGAAGCCGAGTCGGAGGCCAAGGAGTCCTCCGAGAAGAAGCAGGAGGACGGCGAGAAGACCGAGGGCAAGGAGGAGGGCCAGGAGGAGGGCGACAAGAAGAAGGAGAAGAAGGAGGACCTGCCGCCCCCGCCGCCCCACGGCGACAAGACGCCGTGGCAGGTGTTCACGGAGACGCTGCAGAGCGAGTTTGGCAAGTCCAAGGAGTGGAACGAGTCGACAAAGGCCCTCTCCGGCGAGATCCAGGACTTCACCGAGAGCGAGCGCGTCCGCAAGGCCCGCGAGGCCTACGAGAAGTCCACCGGCGCCATCTCGTCCGCCGCGACCACCGCCGTCAAGACCACCGCGGGTGCCATTGGCAAGGGTGCCGCGTGGACCTGGGATACCTCTGCCATCAAGGGAGTGCGCAAGGTGGCCAACGTCACGGGAGAGGTCCTCGACAAGGCGACCAAGCCCATCCGCGAGACCGAGGCGTACAAGAACGTCAAGGACGTCATCGACGACGGCAGCAGCTCGCGCTACGGCGGCTGGGTCGAGAAGGAGGAGCGGAGGAAGAAGCGCGAGGCCGAGCAGGCCCGCTCCGGCCAGCCTCAGGTCTTTGAGGAGGACCCCAAGTAAGCAAGCTCGCTGTCATTGTCAGTGACATTCCGCTAACAAGCCTCGAGCGCCGGCACCAACGTCACCCTTCACAAGGACGCCGCCTGGAAGGAGGCGTGGAGGGACTTCAAGGACACCAACAAGTTCGCGCAGGGCTTCTTCAACGCCGGCAAGGTGTACCGCGAGTCGGAGAACCCGCTGATCGAGACGGCGCGGCTGGTGACGGACAAGATTGGCGGCTTCTTCGCGGAGAACGAGACGGCGCAGGTGATCAAGAAGTTCCGCTCGATGGATCCCAACTTCCACACGGAGCCCTTCCTCAAGGAGCTCCGCGAGTACATCCTCCCCGAGGTGCTCGACGCCTACGTCAAGGGCGACGTGCCGACGCTCAAGCTCTGGCTGTCCGAGGCGCAGTACTCGGTGTACGAGGCCCTGACGAAGCAGTACCTGCAGGCCGGCCTCAAGTCGGACGGCAAGATCCTCGACATCCGCCACGTCGACATCGTGCGCGCGCGAATGCTCGACCCCGGCGAGATCCCCGTCTTTGTCATCACCTGCCGGACGCAGGAGGTGCACGTCTACCGCAACGCCAAGTCGGGCGAGCTCGCGGCCGGCATGGAGGACAAGGTGCAGCTCGTGACGTACGCCATCGGCATCACCCGCGTGCCGGACGACGTGAGCAACCCCGACACGAGGGGCTGGCGCCTGATCGAGATGCAGAAGAGCGGAAAGGACTACTACTAAACCAAATGACCATCACCACTACTACATACCAACGACGACATTCAAAGGAGGAAATGCGCGAGAGAGGAGCTTCGCTTGGATGAATGAAGAAACAAAACCACACCCCTCCCCTCGACAACCGAAAAAAAAACTCGAAGCCTCGAAAAAAGTGTCATATTACTTGTACAAAACATAGACGGAGTGGACTTTTACTGGGACACGGCGAAAAAAAGGTGGCATTGGGCAGGGGGCGACGAAGGAAAGTGGCCGGAAGACAAAAGAAACCCCCAACACCGCTCCTGGAAGCTGGAAGGCCATATGTGTACGTGTAGAAGATGAGGAAGAAGACGCCGGCGTCCCCGTTTGTCGGGAGCTGAAGGCGGCGGCTGTTACCATACTTTGCGATGTAATACTACGAGAACACAACGTCCTCACGCCATTTCATGATTCCCCCTTGCCTTCTTCGATGTCTCTCGAGCTTGATGCTTCCTCCCCGCGCCCCTCATCCTTTTCCTCGCGCCTCTTCTCTCTCCTACTCTTTCTCTCCTTGTCCGCCTTCTCCTTCTCGTGCTCCTCCTCCCTCAGTATCGCCCTGACCTCCATCAGCACCTTGCCCAGCAGATTCAACCCCCACCGCCTCCGATCCGACCCCGGCGCCCGTTCGGGGCTAAACCCAATTCCCCAAATCCGATCCATCGGACTCGCCTCGACAAGCTCCCTCTCCCCCGTGTCTAGCAATTTTTGTCTCAACTCATCGCTGGCTCTGAACTTGAGCAGATTCCCCTCGCGAACGACCCGCTCCCTTTCCTCGTTCCATTGCTCCTCGTCGAAATTCTTAACGCGCCTGCCTAACGCTTTGACTTTCCGGGGGTGGCTTGCCTTCAAGATGTCGAGGGCGACGTCCGGGTCGGAGAAGAGCAGGGCTTTGGCGTGCATCATGTAGTGCTCTGCCGTTTTGAACGTTATCGGGGAGGATGAGGAGGAGGAAGGATGGAAGGTGAAGGGGTGCGAGGTCCACCACTGGGAGAGGTAGCCTTCGTAGCCTGTCTCGCGCCAGAAGTAGATTGGTGTTGACATTGTGCGCTTTAGAGTTGGGATTGTTTGCTCTGTGATTGAGGTTGCGAGGTTCATTGTGGTGAAATATTGTTTGGGGGTGTTTGGGGTTAGTTATGGTGATGGGTTTGGGAGTCACCAGGCGAAAGGCGGCGGTGCGGTGTCTGCCTAGATGAGTGTTTGGTTCGCGCGCCGCCGGATGAGTCAAACGGCTTAGGGGCTTGACGCCTGTAAGACTAGCGAGGTAGGTGAGCTTGGCTAGGCGGACTCTGTTTCAAACGGTCGAGGTTGACTCGTCCATGTCCCGATGTTACACTTGACTCGGCGTCTGCTCCAATTGCGGTGCATGATGAGAGAAAGAAGTAGACAACAAGGCGAGACATGCTACCATTGGACTCCCGACTCGACCGCTGCTAGTAACTGTCCGACTCTTTTTCGGGTTGGTCATCGACTGCGCGTGGACGGCGGCCATCTTTCCCCGACTTGTGCATCTAGGTAGGTAGCCCTTTCAATCGGCCCGGAAACCGCAGTTTGGCCCCCCAGGCCGAACACACGGGCCGAGTCGTGCCCCGTCGCCGTACAACCCCCGGACCCGGATCGGTGCCCCGAAGCGGGTCGTTCGGCCGATGGGATCGACCAACGACCAAAAGTCCCCAAACACGGCAGGCACGCTAACATCCCATTTATTTCCCAAAGTCCCCCTTTTCAACCACAACCACTTCCTTTCATTCAACATCGCCCCTCATTCAAACCTGCCTCGCTCTCTCCCGTAGGCCGCAACGATGCGCCTCGCCGGATTCTGCCGGCTATTCGCCGCCGCCGCCCTTTCAGCAATCCGCCCGGCAACGGCGCAACTGCCACCAAACACGCACGAATTCGACCTCGTCTTCCCCCGCGCGGGCGGCGTCTACGCGACGCAGTTCGAGAACAACACCGTCTCGCTCCCCATCGTCCTCGCCATCCAGAACCCGGACTCGGCGTACCGCTACGGCTTCTCCTTCTGGTGGGACGTCTACCGGCAGCCGCACCGCGAGGACTTCTACCGCCACTTCCCGCGCTTCCTCATCGGCGCCTCTCTCGGCAACGATACCACGTTTCCCGACAACGCCCCCTTTCTCGCGACCGCGGTCACAGAAATGATGGACGTGGGGAATTACACCTTCCACTGGCGCCTGCGCACGGGGGCCTGGTGCGAGTACCTCCCCAACAACACCGTGTACAACAGCGCCGAGTACGCCCTGGAGCACCAGCTGGCCAACGGGAGCTTCTCGTTCGCCGTCGAGAAGGGGGCGCCGAGGCCCACGTTCACGGGCACGTGTCCCACGCCGCTGGCCGTCCCGGCGTACGCCTCCACGACGGTGTACCGCGGCCTGAAGTGGGACGAGGAGCACGGGGACCCGGCGGCGCAGACGCTGAGGTGCGGGGTCATGGCGGACGCGACGGTCGCGCCGCAGCCGTGTAGTGCTACGGTCGACGCGGCGCAGGAGACGAGCATCTCGAGTGTTATGCAGTGGGGGACGTTCGCTACGGAGAGTGCGAGGGAGACGGGGGCGCCGAGTTCGGGGCGTGTGAATTCGGTTGGGGCCTGGCCTGTTGTGGTCTTGTCGACGGCTGTGGTGTGGGGGATGATGTGAGGTTTTATTATGTTCATGAAAAGATACCGACTATCGAACGATCATTGTCCATCGACACTCAAGAAGAAGCGCCCAGGATCGTCTCGAGCTGCTCGTGCCTCTTCACAGCCTCCTCGAACGTCGGCACGTCCTTCCCCTCGGTAAAGTCCTCGTACAAACGCCCGATGCTCCTCGACCACACGGGCAGCTCGGCCTGCCACCCTTCCCACTCCCACTCCACCTTCTCGACCTCGTCCGTCGCAAAGTCGTGCAGCTCGATCCTGACGGCGCTCGTCTCCGCCCCCGCCTGCAGCGCCGTGGTCGCGTCCGAGGTAACCCGGATCTCGCCCTTTTCTCCGTTGATGGACCACACGAGCGCCGGCTCGCCCTTGAACGGCTGTCCGCGGCGGAAGCGCGCCAGCAGCGTCGCGCCCTCCGCGACGTGGTCGGAAGACGCGATGGTGGCGGTCGCGACGACGAGGTCTGGCACGGTGGACGTGACGGTCTCGACGATTTCCTTGCTGGCAGGGCCGCGGATCTGGACCCGAGGGCGCTGGATCTGGCTGTGCGCCTTGAGGGACGTTGCCTCGCCCAGGACGGACTGGATCTGGTCAAACACTGGAAGGCCATTAGCACACCGCATATATATCCTGAAGCCGTTCAGGCAGACTTACGATGACCGAATCCAATCGTCACGATGTTGCCCCCGACGGCCTTGTCCGCGAAGTACTTCAACCCCGTCGGCAGCACGTCGCGGTCGATGGAGCCGCCCGCAGCCTTGACCTCGCTGCTCAGCACCTTTCCAATCTTACCCTCCCTCAGCAGCTGTCGAATCTTCTCGTGCACAGGCACAGTCCGCCCCTGGATTCCCACGGCCGTCCGTCCGCCGGCTTTCTTCGCCGCGTCCGCGAGCCGCGCGGCGTGCGCGACGTCCTGCGCCAGCGGCCACTCCACGTACACGTCCTTGCCGGCCTCGACGCTGGGCAGGACGGCGTCGTAGTGCGTGTCGACGCGGGTCGAGACGACGACGAGGTCGACGTCCGGGTCGGCCGCGAGGTCTGAGGGACTGCCGTAGGCCTTTGTGCCCTCGGGGAGCTCGTAGGCGGCGATGGCGCGCTTTGCGGCGTCGGCGGAGGAGTTGAGGAGGGCGGTGATCTGGAATTTGGAAAGGCCGCGCGGGGAGAGGAGGTAGGGTAGGTGGGCGGAGGAGGCCCAGGCCGTGGTGGCGGAGGAGGAGAGGCCGACGATGCCGACGCGGATGGGGGCCATTTTGGAATGTGGTGGTTGTGAGATGTGGTGGTTGTGAGATGTGGTGGTTGTGAGATGTGGTGGTTGTGAGATGTGGTGGTTGTGAGATGAGATGGTCAGGGTGGTTTGAAGACGAGAGATGGATGTGGTGTGAAGGGCGTGGCTTTATATGAGATTCTCGACCTGTGGGTGAGGTTCATGATGAGATTGTGTGTATGCGATGATGTGATGCCTCCGATTTGTAATCGGTGTGGTTGATGAGGGGTTGGCGTGCGAGTTGTGTAAGTCAATCGAATCATCAGAACTCTCAAGGAGCAGAGCTGTGCTAAACCGCTATCAGCAAGGGTGGTGATCCTTTGGTGGTGACTTTTGTCAGCAACTTGTTCGCTCAACTTCCCCGCCGAAATCACGGAGGACATCGCAACATGGGGACAGGAGTTGGAACCATGGTTGTGGATTTGTAAGTGGACTGGATGACACCCGCCCGCAACTGTCTTGACATTTTTATTTAGTTCAAACAGCTCTCAGTCTAAAAAAGTGCTGACGAATACTGGCAACTTATAGCTGAGTGGTAACGTTAATATGCTAGAGGTTAGAGATGCTCTCTCGTGTGCATCTGTCGACGGAGCCTGGGATAGGACTTGGAAGAGCCTCATTCTTGAGTGCAGTATCGCAGATTAACCTAATATCAAGTGATGGCGTTGCTCCATCGGACGAAGTGCCCCAGCGGGCTGCCGTTTTGAATTTGGATTTTGAAAATCGATAATTACCGTTTTGAATGATTGTTTTCCCCTCAAGGACTCCGTATAATTTTATGCTGTTGCGATATCCTCCACTTTGTCTTCCGGTCCTGCGATAAAGTATCCGGGGAGGCAACGGAACATCGAAGTGCACAGGTCCTTGGTTGATCTCGTTGGTGTTGGTGGGAAACGGTAGGTAGCCTGTAGGTACCGCGTACCCGGATCGACAGGCACATTGACCTTGCTGGGATGCAGTGGATTAGGGGCCCACCACGGCAGTGCGGGCGCTAGGTAGGTACGGTCTGAAGCACCAGCAGCGCTAACCCAAAATAGACTGCAAAACCTCGGTGCAATTCTCACATCTACACTTCACTCGCTGCTTCCAGGCAATCCGAGCACAAAGAAAGGGAAAAAAAAATAAAAAAAATAAAAAATGGTTCGGACACGTCCTCGAAATAAGACGCGCCGGGTCGCCGTCATAGACTACGGCTCCGACGGCGAACCCCCGGAATCCGTCCGCGACGACTCGGACGGTGATGAAAATTTCGAGGCGCCCCCTCCAGACCCGGAGGAGGAGGACGACGACGACCACATGGACCTGGACGGTAACGACGAAGGGGCCGAGGACCCGTCGTCACTAGCCCTCGACGCCCGCAGGGACCGAGAGTACGACGAGGACGACGAGCGGCCCGCGTACACCAGCTCCGCGGGGCTGCGCAGGCGGCCCGTCGACGCGGCCGCGCTGGACAAGTACCACGCCGACGGCAGGCCGACGCGCTACTACACGGGCGCGCTGAAGCGCGGCCAGCGGATCCAGGTGCTCGACTTCTTCTACGGGCCCGAGGAGGGCGCAGTGGGCACCGCGGCGTGGATGCTGAACCGCTGGGTCTCGTACGGCGTGCTGCCCAGCAAGCTGCCCCATGGCGACGGCTGTCCGGTGCCGAGCCCGTGGCTTCCGAAGGACTTTGCGGAGAGGGAGAGAGCTGCGGCGGAGAAGTGGTTTTCCGGCGTGAAGGAGCGCGGAGGGGAGGCGGCGGTTGAGAGCGAAGAGGGGGGGGCGTATCGGATCCGGCCTGATGGGAACTTGGCGGCGCTGCTGGGGCCGTACGAGCAGCCGAAGGAGGTGAGGATCGAGCCGTACCAAGGGGTCGTGCTGTCCGACACGGGTCTGCCTCTAGAGAGCGAGTCGAAGGACAAGGTCGCCGGGTGGATGTTCGACGCCGGCGGGCTGGTCGTCAGCATGGACTGGGCCTTGCGGGAGGAGGGAGAGGCACAGGTGCTTGCGCTGGCTGTGATTCCGCACTCCGACCAGGAGCTGGAGCCCGAGGCGAAGCTCGACGAGAAGAAGGGCACGATTCAGCTGTGGGAGCTTTGCGGGAGGAAGGCCGACAACGGGGTCACGTATCCGCAGAACAAGCCGGCACGACTCGCTCGCACCATTTGCGTGGACTGGGGAAGGGTCAAGAGGCTCAAATGGTGTCCCTTTCCCTTCAAAGATCCGGGTACTCTGGGTCTTCTCGCCATCCTCTGCGGCGACGGACAGGTCCGCGTCGTTTACGTCAAAGAAATCGCCGACGACGAGCAAGATTCCTTCAGTAAGCAGCACGTCACAACCTCCTCACTTCCAGAGAAGCTAACCTCTCCCGCCAGCAAAACTCGAAAACACCATCGTATCCCTCGGCCTCCCCTCGGAAACCAACGTCGTGGCGACCTGCTTCGCCTGGTCCGGCACCAACCGCATCGTCCTCGGCCACTCGGACGGCTCCCTCTCCCTCTGGTCCGTCGCCCCGCGCGTCTGCCTCGCCCGCCACGACGTGCACTCGACGCACGTCATCCACCTCGACACGGCCTACCCCTCGGACCCGCACCTCGTCGCCTCGACGCCCATCGCGGGGCTCACCACCCTCGTCGACCTCCGCGACCCCTCGTGCGAGCGCACCAGCTTCCCCTGCTTCGCCATCACCCCGCAGCCGAACCTGCTGCAGTGGAGCGACCACTTGCGCGGCTTCTTCCTCGTCCTCCCCTCGGCGAACCCGCTGAACGCGTCGGTGGGGTTTGTCCATTCCCGCTGGTACGCCGCGCAGGTGCGCAAGGTCATGGACGGGGACCGGCTGCCGTCCGTCCTGGCCGTGGGACTGAGACATCCCTTCGCGCTGGTGGGTTACCTCGACGGCACGCTGTGGGCCGCGAACCCCGCGAACCGCATCTTCGCGTCGAAGCACCACTACGGGCACAAGATCAAGCTCTTCGAGCACCAGTACGTCCCGCGCGAGCGGCTCCCGGAGGGCGTGGCGGAGGGGTGCCGCGGCGCGGTGAGAATTCTGCAAGGCTTCCGGCCCGTGCCCAACGTCAACACGAAAGTCGACCCCAAGACCAAGGCCGCGGCGAACAAGAAGAAGACGAAAGCGAAGCCAAAGGCAAAAGGCAAGGCTAAAGGAAAAGCCAAGGCGGACACGGCAGCAGCAGAGGAGGAGGAGGAGGACGCGGACGTGCAGGGCGGGCAGGAGGAGGCGGACGCGCACTTTGCGGACCCGAGCAGGGCGGTCATCTGCGAGCCGCTGGCGCGGGTGACGACGGTGTCGTGGAACCCGAACGCCGACGTGCCGTGCTGGGCGGCGACGGCGATGGCGTCGGGGTTGGTGAGGGTGCTGGACCTCGGGGTGGAGGTGTGAAGCATCTCTGGGAGTTGCGGAAGCATTGGTGAGGCTAGTGCGAATGATACCCTCTTTATATTAGACTAAATGATTCTATCTGTGTTCATGTGCGTCCTCCTAACCACCGCGGAGTGCCAAGCTTAGCATCGAGACCCCATGACGGTGTGGTGGTAATCAAAAGCCCTCGCCATCCCATAAAAATGCGTCACAGCAGCCATCACAACAAAAAAATGGAAAATCTGGTGCGAGCTCCCCCAGATGTCGAACTTCCCCGGCGCGCTTCTTTCCGGCCAGCGGACCGCGTACAGCACCGCGCCGAGGATGTACATCACCCCGTGCAGCGCGGTCCAGCTCAGGCTCATCCTCTTCTCCATGACGTCCGCGCCGTAGAGGCGCAGGCCGTGCAGGACGGGGACGACGCCCGAGGCGCCGAGGGCGACGAACATGCCGGCGCGGAAGGGGCGCCAGGCGGGGGTGCGGAAGTGCTCTATCCAGGACACTGCGCCGCAGCCTAGGCCTAGGAGGGCGATCTGTTGATGCTTTTGTGTCAATATTGGAAGTGTGATGAGAAGGGGAGGGAGGGAGGGGGGAAGGCGTACGGTGTTGAGGTAGATTGTCATCAAGCCCGGGTGACAAAAGAACCCATAATACAAGGCTGGCACATAGCTCCCGACGATGAGGAACACAATACCGGAGTAGTCCAACTTATTCCCCCACTTGGCCACAGCGGGAGAGTGGTTGGAGATGGCGTGGTACGTCGCGCTCATGCCCAAACAAGCCACGGCGCCGGCGAAGAAGCACGAGAACACCACGACGTCGGCCTGGCTCGCCGAGGCGTGGCGGGGGCGGATCTCGCGGTGCAGGAAGAAGCCCGCGCCTAGAAAGAAAGCGGCGCCGAGGAGGTGCGACCAGATGTTGACGGACTCGTTGTGCAGGTACCCCAGGCTGTTGAAGGATGCACGGTAAGAGTTGGAGTCCGGGCGGTAGCCTGTGAGGATGTAGGCGTTGTCGCGGCGCCAGGGGGGCAGGTCGTCCCAGTGGAGGAGGGTGGTTAGGAGGTGTTCTGCCTTTTGTTCTAGGGCGACTACTTCGTCCTCGACTCTTTCCAGGAGGGAGGAGGAGGAGGACTGGGGTTTTTGGTTGCGGTTTTTGAGGCCGTTTGGGGATGTGTCGATGGCGGACATGGTGTTTTCTCCCTTCTTTTCAGAACGAATAGTGAATGGTTGATTGGTTATATCAATGCAAGATCCGCTTTGAGATTAATGAATGCAGAATTCTGGAGAGTAAGACCAAAGCTGTTGTCGTGAGAGAGAGACGGATGTAGTTTCTCTTTTATCCCCGTGATGCTTTAGTTAGAGCCCCCTTAACACCAGTGCCGTCGTCGTCACAGTGGTCTGAACGGCGGGCGAGCGGGTCGGGGGTCCCCGGCAGGGATGATGTGGAAAAAAAAAAAAAAAAAAACCGCTGGTGGGAGGGATGCGGAATTGTTGGGATTTCCACATGCTGCGCTCCCACGGTGCCGGCTCCGACGCCGTTTTTCGGTCGGGGGTTCGGGGACCTACCCTTATTCCAGCTGGTGCCAAGTGCGCTCAGTGGAGGGACGGGGGGGACGAGGGCGGACCGTCGGGGAGATTGGGCATCGCGGCGGACATGCTGGAATTACAGTGTGGTAAGGCCTTACATAAGACACTCTGGAATGAATGGCGGTTACAGAAATACCTAGGTACCTAGGTGTCGTGCACTGGTCAGACTGCCTCACTGTGAGACACACTGCGACGGGCACTGGATGGAGCACCGCTGGAGACATATCCTGTGCGAAGGGTCTTGTGGGTATGGGATCAGCATCTACACGCGGAATGTTTCGACGCCAACAGTCCAGGGCCAGAACTTGCGCTGCTGGTTCTTAGAAGCTCTTATAATATTCCCGTCTTTTCTTGTTCATGTTTTCCCAGAGTCATCGAGTTCGCTGCCGCTCATACAACGCAGTCACCGAGTCAAGTCCGCGTCTCCAAGGCATGAGGATAGGCCAAGAGTGACCGGCATCACCCATGCGCACACATCGCGCTTGCTCCGACCGCTTCCCAAAAGACGTGTGTCGTTGATTCGTTTCATTGCATGCTCGTGTAGGTATGTAAAAGAACTGGCCCTGCTCCTGGCTCGTGAGAAACAGGTTTTAAAAAAAAAATGAACCCAAACATGCCTTCCCCGGAGCAGAGCCGACGTCAACTCCTCATCGCCCGTTCCCTCGCGCTGCTTTTTATTTCTTGCCAGACTTCTTGATGCCCTGGTTGCCCGTGTTCAGAGGGCCCTTGCCGCCGGCCTTGGCGGCCATCTCCTTGCGAGCCTTCTCCTCTGTGACCGTATCGTTAGTACTTCTCCATGTGACAGTTCGAGATCCGATGTTACGCACCGGCGCGCTTCTTCTCGAGGTAGGCGAGGTCGTCCTCGTCGAGGTCCTTGTTCTGCTTCTTCGCGGCCTTGAGAGGCTTGGCCTTGCCACCTGCACACCGAGTCCTGTCAGCTTGGACTTTCTCGTGCAGAGAATCACATGTGTGTGAGGAGAGACTGACCTTCGCGGTTAGCGCCACCCATTTTGAGAGTTGTCGGAAGTGTCTGGGACGGTGGTCAACGGGGTGTGAGGTGCGAGGCTGGCTGGAGTCGCGAGGCTGGTTGTCGTAAAGGTTCGAAAGGAGAAAAGAAGGGTCGCGGCGCAAAGAGACGGTCGGACGTGGGGTGAAAAATGCCCCTCCTGGGGAATCGGTCAGCGCTTCTTTTAGGGTGGTATACTGTATAATCGTTGATAAGCATGTATGCATCTAAAGGGGTAGCTTACTATGGGCTGTGGGTCCTCGGAATATTCCACGCGTGACGTCTCTTCCCAGTTTCTCCGTGTCTCGTCGCCAAATTTCGTCGTCTCGTCGCATCAACCACCCATCCCAGCCAGCGAGCGCATCGCAGCGGACCCGAACCGACCCTTGATCGCTGAAACCCCAACCCCGGCTCGTCGACGCGAAGAAAGCACAACACACTTCCTTGAAACTCGCATTGCTCTGCAACCTGCACCACCTTTTCTGGCTCCGCCATATCTTTGGCTGCTCCGGCTCTTGCTCTTGCTCTTCTGGCCTCCCGCCCGGTCGCCTTCCCTTCTTCCCCCCATGAGCTGAGTCGACACAGTCATCCGGTTCGCAAACTATTCCTGCCGCACGTACAATCGTCTAGTGATCTCTGCTGACACGTCGCTGCTGCTCGCGCGCGCACAAAAGACCTAGGGGAACTTCCCTCTGGCGGATCCTGCTTGTTCATTTGCATCAACCACCAAGTCTCTGTGACTGCAGAGACGAGGAGAGCAAACACAACCGCGTTCCTGCAGCCTCACCGCCGCCAACGCGCGCGCGCTATCACCCGCAGACATGGCGTCTAGCTCGGACGAAGGCGAGATCATTGAATATGACGCCGCTGTGGATTTGAAGGCAACTTCACTGCCGAAGAAGTTTGAAGGAAACGGTGTTGACCGTCAAGACAGAACCCGAGATAGATACTCGGCCTCCAAATCTCCCGATTACGACCACCCCGTCAGACACCACAACAGCTCCGGCTCCGGCTCCGGCTCCGGCTCCGGCCCCGGCCACAACCACAACCTCAACCACAACCACAACCACACCTCGAGACGGAGCCGCTCGCCTCCCCCCCGCGGCTTCAAGCGCTCCCGCGACGAGCGCGACTACCAGGGAGGGGGGCGACAGGACACGCGCCGCTTCCGCGTGCACTACGAGGACGGCCATCGCGACGACCACCGCCGCTCGCGCGTTTCATACGAGGACCTCGACCGCCCCGTCTCTCGCGGGTCGAACCACAGCTACGATGAACGCGAGGCCGACCGGAGCCGCGACAGAGACAGAGACAGGGACAGGTATCGGGAGCGAGAGAGAGACCGGTATCCGGACAAGAGGGCCCGCAACCGCACCAGGTCGCCCTACCGGCCTCCGCGCAACGACCGTGGTCGTGACGACCGCCACGCCAGAGACGGCGGACGCGAACGCCTTGCCGACTCTTTCCGCGGCCTGAAGTATGACGATCCCAGAGACCGCAACGGGGACAGACACTCAGGTTCAAATGGGGTTGGTGGTTGGGGCGATGCACGTGCGTCCAGAGATGCTAAACCTGTGAGAGACTCTGCAGACGAAAGGAACTCGAACGCAGGACCCTCTTCGAATCAGCCGTATGCCTATCCCATGCGCAACTATGAGCCACACATGCTAACAGGAGGCGACAGAGCACCCCCCGCAGAACCCGAGCAAGACTTTGAGGAACCGGCGGCAGTCATTGACGAAGAGGCCGAGATCGAGCGCCGGCGTCGACGTCGAGACGAACTGCTCGCCAAGTCGAGCTCTGCTACTCCGCTGCTAGTACACGCGCTGCATGCGTCTGACAAGTCTGCCGTCTCCTCGCCAGCCCGACAGGAAACCCCAGGGGATGTCGACACTCCCATGTCAGGTGAGAAAACTGCCCCCAAGTTGCATCGCTTGACTAAGTCCTTGGAAGTTGCGTCACCCTTGCACGATGTGGGGTCTCCCGGTGCTATTGAAATCGTGAGTGAGAAGGACCTCATGAACACGCACGGCGGCAAGGCTACGGAAGAGGACGGTCCCTCGGCAGCAGACTACGACCCCACGGTCGACATGAAAGAGGACGGAATGCGCGATGAGATGCGACACGGCAACATTGGCATGCACGGCGAAGCGGTAGACGCCCAGCCCGAGGTGCAACCTGAAGAAGCCCAGGAGCCACCCGCGAAGAAGCCGTCCGGCGACGACGAGGACGACGACTTTGACATGTTTGCCGAAGACTTTGACGACGAAAAGTACACTGCTCCCAAGCCTGCCAAGGTGCCCGTGGTGGACGAGACCAAGGCGTCGCCCGCACTGGCGCCGCAGAACGGCGCCATCCTCGAAGGCGACGACAAGGACGGCTACTACAAGATCCGCATCGGCGAGATCATGGACGGCCGGTATCAGATTCAGGCGACCTTGGGTAAGGGCATGTTCTCTGGCGTCGCAAGGGCTGTCGACATCACAACCAAGAAACTGGTCGCCATCAAGATTATGCGAAACAACGACGCGCTGAGGAAGGGAGGCTTCACCGAGATCGCCATCCTGCAGAAGCTCAACGAGGCCGACCCCGAGAACCGCAAGCACATCGTCAAGTTCGAGCGCCACTTCGATTACAAGGGGCATCTCTGCATGGCGTTCGAGAACCTCAGTCTGAACCTGCGAGAAGTGCTGAAGAAGTTTGGCAACAACGTCGGCATCAACCTGGGCGCCACGCGAGCCTATGCGCACCAGATTTTCGTTGGCCTCGCTCACATGCGCAAGTGCAACATCATCCACGCCGATCTGAAGCCTGACAATATTCTGGTTGGTAACCCCGAGTCGATCCGAAAACGAGAGAACGTAGCTTACCAGCCCCAGGTCAACGAGAGCCGCAACATGCTCAAGATTTGCGACTTGGGAACGGGTATCGACAAGTCGGACGCCGCGACGGCGCACAACGAGATCACGCCGTACCTGGTCAGTCGCTTCTACAGAGCACCGGAGGTCATACTCGGGATGCCCTACGACTTTGCCATCGACATGTGGTCCATCGGCTGCACGCTGTACGAGCTGTACACGGGCAAGATCCTCTTCGCCGGCGACAGCAACAACCAGATGCTCAAGGCCATCATGGAGATCCGCGGCAAGATCACGCCCAAGCTGTACAAGAGAGGCCAGCTTGCCCCCATGCACTTTGACGAGCAGGGCAACTTTGTGAGCATGGAGCGAGACAAGGTTCTTGGAAAGGTACGATGTGATTTCTGTTTCGTTTCCCCCTCTTCCCCATACCCTTACATAACGCCCTCACGTGGCCCATGGAGGATGTGCTGTTTTTGCTACACCACGTCAAGCTGTTGGTTGGGAGGCGGAGTGCGGCTGTGAGCGTTGAGGCGCGGCTGCACATGCGTATGCATCCCCCACTCGGTCTGGGGGGCCCCGGCCGAAGTCCGAGCTTTCGGGACGCTCGCGACGCGACGTCGCCCGGTGGCCGCAGTCTGGCAGCAACACGCGCGATCCTTCGGCCCGTTCGGACTCGCATGGCTTGCTCGCATGCCCTCGACCCCAGCTCGGAACGGTTCGAGGGCGCCAGCTCGTGCCCCAGGGGACTTGCTGACATGGCGCGCATCATCCCATCTCTCCCCTCCCCGCCAAAGCTCCTTCGCCCCCTTACGTATGCTCGCCTCTGCATGAAGGGTTCAGCGTGCTGGAGGGATTTGTCAAAGTTGACAGACATGCGGGGATGGCCGCCCCCCTGAACGAGCCCAAGCACCACGTCATTCTCAGCCCAGTTTTGTTCTCTGAAAATAGAAAAGAGCCGAGGCTGACAAAAAACAAAGACAACCGCCAGGGTCCTGCCGGTCGTCAAGCCGACGCGCGACCTGCGCACCCGTCTCTTCGCCGCGTCGGCGGGCATGGACGACGCCCAGACGAGGGACCTCGGCCACTTCGTCGACCTGCTCGAGCACTGCCTGACGCTCAACCCGGAGAAGCGGATCAAGCCCGCCGACGCGCTGAAGCATCCCTTCTTCACGGCGAGGCTCGACCCCGCGAAGAGGTAGAGATGAGAGAGATGGTCCCGCGGATGTGGATGTAGTGTCAAGATTATGGGTATGCGTAGATATTCTACAGGTGGGCGGAGCACGCCGCCGCGGCCATGCTTGTTGTATCTCTCTGGCCGTCTGGTGGGAGCTGCACCTCTTGGCGCCGTGCATTTCTAGACGGGGAGGCAGGTGTGGTTGTTGAAGATTTAGAAAAGTAATGGCGACATTCATTGGTCATTTCGATTCATGTGTTGGTGATTGGAAGTGCCACGGTCCTTTTTTGAGCCTTCGAGATCACCCCGCGTTGCCTTTCGTCTCGTCTTTCCCCGTGACGACGGTCCTATCGCTGTGACCCCATGGGGGAAGAAGGGCCGAGACTTGCGCGAGGAGGGCGCGATTTGATGCGTGGAACGTTCCCTAGAAAATGGGCTCCTTCGGGATCGTGCAGTAGTGCTGCTGCTGCTGCTATTGCCCTGTTGAACACCAGTTTCGGCGATACGTTTGGTACGACACCGGCCGGGCTTTGCCGCGCGTGTGTATGTGTCTTGCGGGAGGTGAGTTGTCAGAGTTCGGTGCGGTAGGGATTCGTGTCTCGGGCTTGTTGTATCGTGCTCGTTCACGGTGATTTGTGATGGGTGTCACGATCGTAGGGAATGTCTCTGATCTCTGTATGGTCTCTGATCTTCTGTAATGGAGAGGTTCAGACTGGGAAGCACACGGCGTGCTAGGAAAGGGGGGGGGGGGGGGGGGGGGTTGGGGGGGGGGGGGGGGGGGGGGGGGGGGGGGGGGGGGGGGGGGGATTCGAGGGGTCTCAGGGGGACGTGGGGCGAGGTACCGGACGGAATCTCGGTGCGTTCGGTGGTGTCTGTAGGAGAGGGGGAATTTGTCACCGAGGGGAGGAGTTATTGGACGGACTATTTGGAAGGAGAAAATCTCATGATTGTGGAGGTGCGGTCCCGTCTGAGCCTGGGGATATATCTCGGGTTGTTGAGCTCGAGCCCGTGAGGTCAATTTCCTTGAAATGATGTTCGGGATAGGGGATAGGAAGCCAATTTGTGTGCGGCTCTGTATCTGAGAGCGGCCGCGCAATGAATGCAAGGGTCTCGAAGTGTCTCGGTCAAGTGGGATGGGGGTTAATGGAGAGATGGAGAAGGGTCGCCGGGCGTGATTCTATTCGGAAGTTCGGTGGTCAGGGTCCCTCAGGTCGAGCGGGCGGTCGTCCCTTCAAGGTGGCGATGACATATCGAACGAGATTGGGTGGTCGAGGTGTATGTTTCGTGGACTCCCTTTGATAATTTGAATAGTCTTCGAATGTTGAGATGAGGTTCGAGGGCCTTCATGCTGAGGAAGTCGTCCCGCTCGTTTCTCCAGGGGGTGAAAACAGTGGTTGACAGTCAGAAAATCAGATGGCGATGGCTTCGTCCTCTGCCCCGGCGCGACTTGACAAGCGGAGAGCGGAGGCCTTTGATCTACCAACCTGGGATGTTATGAGTTTCGACTGATCCAACATCGTGATGGTGGCTTTGGCTCCTCGCGAATCTGCGTTTCCAGTGACAGGGGCCCTGCACTGTGATATTGTCCCTGTCTCTTTCTCGTTCCATGTACGGCAACATCTGGACGTACCCTAAGGTCAGCTGCCGTCCGTGGCTCAGTTACTTCCTACCGGGAGGCAACTCAAGACAACTGCGTAGATGCTTTGGACGGAGCTGAAGATGCTGCGGTTGGTACCGCAGCCCCTTCCTTGGAAAGAAAGGGGCTAGTATCTGTGTTAAAACGAATGAACGCACCACATTATTATACGCCTTTATCACGATACATTACTTGATACATGCATAGGCCATGATGCATCTTTACTGGACCACTTACAGATATGTTCGCAAGCCTACCCGGCTCAACGATCGCCCCCAAAAACAACAGAAACGAATGAACGCGAGTCCAGACTGCCAAGGCATGTTGTTTGAGGAGACAGGATGACTGTATAGAGGTTGCGATAGTAGAAGCCGTATCGGATGTGGCAACTCAGATCTTAAGTTGAGAAGAGTAATGTTCAAAAAAGCTATTAACGTCCACAAAGATCGTGAAGTTATAGATGATGTTACATGCCAGAAAAGACACACAGAAGGCATTCAGGAAGCGTGATTAAAGGTAGACGAGTTTTGCGAATGTCCAAAATTCCCAACGGATCCGTGAAAACATCCAAGTCATTCGACTCTCGGAGGACGTGAGAGAAACTACCACAGTGAACATTATTCCCTGACCGTCTTCTGTTCTGGAAGGCCCTTGCCTGGCATGTTGCCAACTCCTCTACAGCACACTTCCTTAAACATCGCATAATATCCCAGCCGAGCTGCATGAGAACGTCCAGTGACAGAAGACTCTATTAACCCTATCCATTCATCTCCCTTCGAGGACCCTAGCTAGAGTCGACACGATAACGCGGTGCTCTCACCCCACGAAGAACAGAGCCCTCGCTCCCGCGACGCATATCCATCCAACATCCCATGCCGTTTCCCGACATCTAGGCCCCCCATCTCGCGATGTATGCCGTGGTGCACCGGGACCTGTCAGATATCAAGTCCGCATGCTTCTCGCTGTGCTTCACCAATACTCGGAATTGCAACATCTGCATGCACTGCATGTGGGGTGATCCCCGGACTCGCACGACGGCGAGGCCCAGGCCGCGAAAATGGCGTTGATGGCAGTCGTTTCTTACACGCCGCCGGGGCCCTTCCTCCGGCATCTTGATGAAGTTGGAGCAGAAAACATCTCAGCATACAGGCCTTGAGCAGGAAAGCTCCAAGACCGGTTCAGGCCTGGCGGCATCTGACGGACGATTTCTCGCCCTCCTCTCTGTGTTGGTTGCTGATGATCATGATGACGACAACCCAGACAAAGCCAGCAAGAACCGCGCACTCAGCAATCCGTTTACACCTGTTTGGGCCAGCAGATAACAAAACAATAAAGAATAAACCATCACACACAAGACGAGTTTGGACGTCCTAGCATCATCACGTCAAGCAAGAAACACCAGCCTCACCCGCCTTCTGTGGCTCAACTCCCCTCACACAAACAAAGCACAACCACCAAATCGTCATCCGATCAACATCCCATATCGACACATAACCCCCAAACAAACCAACTACACATACACCTAAACCCAACCCATCACCAAATCAACAAAAGGCAGCAATAACCCAGCACCCTAATACTCCAGAGAACCAACTACACACCCCTCATCAGTCGCCGCCGCCCGTCCCTCCCTCCGTGACGTGCATCTTCAGGTGAGAGTCTCCGGTGAGCCGCCCATTCAGGCCAGGGGGGCCAACCAACACGCGGCCGATATTTGCCGTAACACAAGGCGAATAGGATCTTACTTCTTTGCAGATGCGTCAGGTGGGCAGCTGAGAAAGGAACTTTTTTACCCTGCGGCCGCCTCAAAGGGGGGGGGGGGGGGCAAAGGTAAGGCTTTTCAGGACCCAACCACCGGCGAACCAATATCGTAGTTGCACTTGCACAACTGGCCTGGACGGCTGCTTGCCTCGCCTCGCCTTGCCGCCCGCTCGAGGGCAACCCGTCTCGAAACGCAGGCAAACCTGCATCGGGTCAAAAGTGTACGACAGGTCGTGAGTGTCCACCGGATTATTAGTATACACCAGATCATAAGTGTACACCTCAAAAAAGTGTACACGCTTACCGGGCGGCAAAAGGGGGAGTCGCACGAATGCAAAGCAGACCGGACGGAACTTCGCACATCACGCCTGAGACGCGATGCGGCCTGCCGGGACTGTGTGTCACGGGGGCGAGACGTCGACGGACAACGGCGCCGGGAGAGCGGTGGTGCTGTCCGTGGTGGTGGTACCCTCCCTGCCTGTACGCAGTGTCCTCCGCCCGGGATCACCGAGCGGAGATGGCGGAGACCCTTGATCAACGAGGCGGAGGAAGAGGAAGAGGAAAACCGGGGTGAAGGACCGTCGAGGAACGACGACTCGCCCTGCCCAACCAGCCCAGCCTGCCCTTCCTTGTCTTGGTCCTCTCTGCTCGCCCTGCCATTTCTCAAAGTGCCGCCGCTGATTAACATTACCTCAGTGCCCCCCAGGGGACCACCGCGAACCACCAACAAAAAGGAAGACGAAAAAGCCGAGTCGTTAATTGGCCGGTCCGCTCCTGGGGAGGAGGCATTCCCCCTGAAAGCCCTGCTTTTTGCGCTGGCCTGGAATGAGGGGGGCCCTGGAGCTTACCTTCAGCCAACTGAACGTCGAGTTGCGACTCTGGCGTTGGATCGACCGTCGATGGGGACCCTCCTATGGACGGACCTATGGACCCCCCCGAAAATGCCTTTCTGAATCCTTGGATTCCCGGTATTACAGCACCATCTACATAGTAAACCCTCCAAGTCCCAAGAAAAGAACGCGCCGATCGGTCAACTCGGGGCTTGCTGGCGCCGTCGCACAGCAAAGTCGATCATCCAAGGGGCGGGGGCGCTTTACGTCCACACAGAACAAACCCATCTCAGGGGCTCGCACCACGCTCGCCCGATGGAATGAGTTTTGGGGGCGCTAGACCCTGAGAGAGGAAAAAAAGAGAAAAAAAAAAAAAAAAAAAAAAAAAAGAGGCACCATAGTAGTCCCTGTGGCGCCGCGCCCTTTCACGTTGTTTAGTCCAGAAATGTCTCGGGAAGGGGGGGACGAGATGGCAGGCGGCCGTTGTGATGACGCTTGACGCAAGGGATGAGGTCATCAACGCGGCCCAGGCGTCCTCTCTCAACCCCCCACGGGGGCGGTTGGCTAGTGCTACTATAGTAGTAGCGTAGGGTAGCGCATGTGTTTTTGTTTATGCTCGATGGCTTCCTCTTGCTTGGTGGTTGTTGATGCGCCGCGCCGGGTAGGATGGGAGGATCTTCCCCCTTTCTCTGGAACGGCGGTTTGAGCGCCGTTTGTTGATTGACGCCGGCGGTGAACGGAGCAGCAGACTGTTTTGACTGTTACTCCTGTCTGACGCGGTCACGACTCACAGACGCCGACCGAACGACGCAGCGCTGCGCGGGTGGGGGATGCAGCGATCTGCGCGCGGCCTGGGTTCCCAGAGGATGGATTGACGGCCGTCTGAAGGCATCGGCGGCGCTGGTACGACTCGTCCGGCTCGTTGGCCCGGGCAAATCGCGGGAGATGGCGGCCCAAACTTTGTTGGGCTGGGAGCCTCTCAAACTCCCATCAGCCCTTGCGGCGTATGAGATCACGGGGAACTTCAACATCTCTCGTCCATCGAGATGACTTCAGCTCCCCTCCTGCCCGTCCGCCCGTTGGCCCGGATCGTAAGGCGGTTGGGCGGAACTCGTCCATGCGAATCCCCGATTCCCCCCTATCCAGGAAGGAGGGGGTGGAACAACTGCAGGCAATCGGATCTGCGAACCAGTCCGAGGGCCACAGAGGAGGCATGCGCCATTGTCGTGATCTGTAAGTGACGATCCCCAATGCCTTGTTAGACGATTACCACCTTGCTTCGTCATCTCCACCGTCCCCAAGCAATGTTTGGGGAGCATTTCGTCGTGGGCTCCTAGACACCTTCTATTCCCTCAGCTATACGAGGGGCCGGTGTGGAGTTGACGAGGCTGTGCTCGCCGTGCTTGAATCGCCATCATCTTGATTGCCGTTCCGTTCCGCGTACATGTTAAGAGGTCACCTTGAAAATGTCTGCATGCTGGGTGGGGGCCACCGCCGGCCCACGAACTCTGTACGGGCGATTGTTGTTTTGTGTTTTCAGCTGACAAGTGTTTCGTTTGGAGCATTCAACGTCTTTTCCCTTTGGCTCGGCCAGTGCGTTCTCTCTCGCCTGAAAGAAACCTTTTGGTAGTCGTGACGGGATGTCCATGCTAACCCGGCGAGCTGGCGCCAGCTTCTCGCATTGAAAGCCCGCGCCGCATAGAAGCCCCTGCGGCGCACGACAGCAAGTAAACCGCGAGCCTGCATCCAGTTCCATCCATGATGATCCAGCTGAGAGAGAACTGTCCTGTCCTTCTCATCCGGACCAGCCGGCGACGGAGCGCCCCAGAGTCGTCGCGGTCGAGGGATCAGGGGCACTTGCAACTTGGAAGGACGTTGTCCCCGATAGAGTGCAGTGCCCATCAAACCCGCTCACACGTAGACGGCCCCCGGCCGATTCGGCGCGGATCAGAGCTCTTCCCAAGGACTCGCCCGTCAGCGATCGGCCCTCTCGGCGCCGGAGTCGCAGGGCCCGTGTGAGAGGTTGAGTCACTCGATCACCAACAACCACCCCCCCTGCGTACCAGCCCAGCGTGCCTCTCTCCGTGATCGCGACAAAATAGTCGACGCCGTTTGTTCGCCCGTGTGCAAGGTGGCAAACGTCTTGGTTGGATCCTCCCAGGTTCGCGCGCTCGTGTCTGATTTTGGCGCCGGCCGTAGTGTAAGCCGCAAGACGGCCAGCCATGCAGAGTTCTAGGCTTCTAGGGCGTCTCGCGGCGCTCAGGCTATGCATCTGCGTCTGCGTCTGCGCTGCGGTGCACTGCAACTACTACATGTGTGTTCTGCTTTGGCAGCGCCTCCTCGTCACGGGAGGTCTCAACCCGCTCGGACCCCTCGAGACCCCTATGCTTGATGACTCTACCGAGATGCCGTGCTGGGAATGTGACGGGCGTGGCGGCGCCTGGCCCATGACATGACACGGCCCCCAGGGATGCATCGTAGCTGAGGATGAACGCTTCCCTCATCTCGTGAGGATATTCACTGCCTGAGACTGTCGTCGTCGTCGTTAAGCCCTCGGCGATTTCACCCACCACGGCTTTCGGCCGCCGCTAGCGCAGGGGATGGAATGAGACACTATTGGAAGAGCCAGCCGCGCTCACCTGACCTCCACCGGCTGCCAAATTGACTTTCATCGGTCCTGACTTTTCTCACTTTTGACGAGCCGTAGTCTAAGGCTTCTTTGTCTCCGAGACGATACGAACCGTGACCGAGTCATCCTGGCCTCGGTGTGGACCCCTGCCAGGTGAGAGAGCCAGTCCTGGTCCAGTCATCGTTCCAAAGTCCGGGTCTCATCTGTCTGCTTCTTTGGCTCTGCTTCGCAAGGGGGTCGCTGACGTGTGCTTGACCAAACACAAATTGCGATCCTCACAGCGCAAAAGCAAGCAGGAAGGATCACGCGGGCGCCGAATCGTCAGAGGTCCTAGAACCAGGGAGGCCATGGCTTGCAGAGCGGACTGATTCGCTTTGCCGCCCGTCAGCCTGCCACCCATTAGGACGAGCCCATCATGAGGCGCGGGTAGAGGCAAAAAAAAAAAAAAAAAGAAACAAACTCCAGGGCAAACAACGGTCTTCCTTCTCGATGCGTTCGCTGGAGCCGGGCTTGGCTTCTGGAGAACGAAATTGCCATGTGGTTCAGGATGGGGCGGGCACCCTCCAAGGGTTGCAAAATTGGTTCCAAAGAAGGTTCTTTCTCACCGGCGGCGCTCCGTCGATTTCGGTGTCATCCCTGTCGCTGCCTTACGGCCACCGTTAGCGGGCAAATTGCTTGCTTATTTGGTCGCTTCGGCGATGCTTCATTTACACGCGGCAACCTGCTCGGAGAAGAGAGAAGCGCCCGTCCCGTTTTAGTGTAGAGGTCTGCATCTCATCTTGGTCGTTTACGGCACGGGACCGTAGCCGGGTTGTTACTGCTTAGTGTGTATCCGTACGCATATGCATCCATGGTATCATTTCTCAGCGCTGGATCGTTTCCTCGTCCTGTGTTCCGTAGCCGAGAGAGATGTTATATGATCGGCTTATTTCGTAGGGCGGGTTGCACCGCAAGGGCGGCTATAACAGAGAAAAGCGCCGATATTATCAGTCCGAAACCTGGTGGCCATGGAATACAGGGCCCTAATAAGAGCTTGGGACGTCCAGGGTGCGGGAACGTGAACGGTATGAGCTCCGGTAAACGAGGAAATGCCACAGCGGGCGCCCTCGCTAGAGAGGAGCTTCTCAGCTATACACCGACGCATCTTGTTGGAAACCCCCAGCCCCGGGGATCGCATGAACAGATCGGCCCCGCGAATGGCAGCTTGGCCTGACCTCGCATGTTTGAGGTGCGTTGCGAACAACATCGGACCACGGAGAAGTCCAAGCTCACCGCAAGAGAGCCGGGCTGAATCTTGATCGGACTGTTCAATATCCCGTCGCGTCCTCGCCATCCCTGTCCCTAATAACCGTGCCGCGACCGCGATGCTGGACTCTGTGGTTGAGTTGCTTCATGCGGGAGTTTTTTGTGCGGGAACGCAGGCCCGTCCGCTTCGGGACAGAGACCGTGGGGGAGTCTCCCCGTAATACTTACTCTGCGGAGGACCTACGCTAGGCATGCCACGAAAGTGACAATTGCCAGGGCCGTGAGTCCGTGATAGATAAACCCGAGTCTCAGGTCTGTGAGCCTCGCAGGGGTCTTTGATCCCTGAATCACCGTAGCGAAGTGCGCATTGGCATGGTATTTCTCGACAATCGACATGGCCGCGTATTATGGACCGTCGGTGAGGCGAGCAACATGTGTTTTTTCTCCGGGGGAGGAATGCTGATTGCAATGCTGTTGATACGAAGGGTATTCCGCGAGGAATGCGGCTCCCGCCGTTTGGTAATGCATACTAAGCTGAACGAGGAGTCGCGAGTTGCAGTGCCACCGTTGCTGTTTGGCTCAAACTGGGGACTTTTGGTCTCGGACGCCGCCAGAGGAACAGATGAGCTGTGCCTCAGCTGTTCCTCCGAGAGAGACAAACATCGCGTGCCACTGGTTGACACAACCTTTCACGAGCGTCGCTGAGGCGTCTCTATGCTGGGTGTCCGGGTGTCAGTCATTCATGTCGCCTTCGCAACCCAAATGCCTCGCCGTGATGTTCCCAAACTACTTTCATTCCTGACCAATACCGTCGAGACGGCCTCCCGGATCAACAGATCCGTCGGGGTTTGGTGGCATCCCAGCCACGATCGCGACGCGCATTTTTGGAGTTGGAGAGTTCGACACCATTATTACGGATAATCAACAGGAGGCGGTTTGGCGACCAATCGGGAACGGGTGCAATGTCAAAGTCTCCGATGGCTGGCGAGGAGAACCGACCTGTTGGCAAGAGAAGAGACCGGGGATGAGCCGACAAATCAAAAAGAGGAACCCTCTCCTTCACGGCTTCCCAGCTGACAGGTCTCAGAGCACGGACGGCGTTGTGGTTGTGGCTTCGATGGTGAGGCCAAGCCCAAAGGATCCGAAGCAATAGGAAACGTGACGTCAGCAACCTCCTAGGTTCCTACAACAGGAATCGAACGCATGCCCAGAGGCTGGACTCCATGATACCAGATTGACGAGTTTCTCTCCCCGGATTGGCTGGGGTAAAGAGGCTCCTGGTCGAAGGGCTCGTTTCTTGCCCATGCTCGAGCGGTGTGGGTTTCAACTTGCAGTAATGTCTGGCCGAGTCAAGTATCGTAATAAAGTCGGCTCAGAACCGAGCGGTTATGGCTCGACATGATGCCACACGTCGCTGACTCTTCGTTGCGGGGGACGCAGGGAGACCTTCTCGACGGGCGTCTGCATGTGCATCTGCGGAGTTGGAAAAAGCAATGGAACGACGGCTGTAAGTGGCTTGGACGTGCCCGACGTTCAAAACAGCCAGTTGCTACCATAGTAGGCTCTTCAGGGATCGCCACCACGAAATGATTCCCGCTCCTCCCTCAGCTTGTAGCGTGCCATGCAATAGTGTAGAGGCCGGGGAGGTTGAGGAGTGGACGACTGCGGCTGGTCTCACACGGAGCGGTATCTTGCCTCATCTAGATTGAGTGATCGGCGGCAGATGAGGGAGCGGCCCTGTTTGGCGAGTTGCGTTTCACAATACCACTTCTCCCTGGAGCGTCTCGAGCGTCTCGAGCGTCTCGTAGTCTGGTGGTGAACCATTGCAGGGCGTCGTGTAGTAGCCCGTGGACTGTAGTCACAGTTTGTCCTCGAGAATGGGGGGACACAGACGAAGCTGATGCTTGTGTCGCCAACCCGCCGGGTCACGCGGCTGTGCCCTGGAGTCTTCGAGGGCGGCTGGGACTGAGGAGGGAGATTCGGATGGCTGGACCAGTTAGTTGGTCCGAAGCTGGGCGGGAGCTGAAGTGGCGTCGGCGGGAGCAATGTGCCGTTTGCCATGTTGCAGCCACGGTTTTGGTCCCGTCGCGTGCTTCTTTGCAAATCTAGCTACCGTCGACTTCGTCTCGTCTGGTACCTGGAGGCAAAGCCCCGAAAGAGCGTTTCTGCAGTTCGTCGGTAGTGGGTGGTGCCAATACATGATGCGAAGGCGGTGACGGCATGCGGCCAGCCCATTGTTTCTCCTGCAGCACACCACACGCATCGCGCGGAAGGACGAGACGCGGGCCAGGGGCTGGAGTCTAGGAGATTCCGCAGGACGAAAGGCCGCATCTTAGCAGAGTCGTTATTGCTTGGGATGATCCAGGAGCATGATCCAGGCGGCAGAGAGCAAGTTTGCGTGGAGTAGCGTCGCAGACGTCGTCGGTCGGCATGGATATGTTGACATGGACAAGGACATGACCGGCAGACATGGAAGCAAGTGGTGGAGGAGAGGAGGCCCAAAACACCAAGAAGCGAAGCGTGGGAGCTGAGGTGGAGTTGGACGATGAGATCTGACAGATGCACTAAGCCGTAGACGGGTAAGCGCTGCCCGTAGTCGATGCAGGTCCTGCAGTCACCGCCTGCTGTAATGGCCTGAGGCAGAGACAGATTTAACGGGGAGAGAAACACTCGACAGTACCTAAAAGCTACGTACCGCGGTGAAAACAGCAGCTGGCTGACAGCTGGTGAAACAAAGGTTGACACTGGCAGATGGATGCATGTGACCAGCCCCACCTGTGCCTGCCTTCTGTGCTGATGCAGTTCGCACTCGCGCTCCTTCTGAGCTCCTTCCTGCCTGCTCCCGCGCCTGCCTTCCTTCCTGTTGTTGCTTTTTGGTGTGTGGCACAGCCTGTCATGATTGGTCTAGACAAGTTGGTTGGCTCACTTTGCGGGCAGCGGGAGCCTGGAAGGAGGGCGCACAGACGCTGTCAACGTCTCTCTCCCCAATGAAGCAAGCACCTACACTAGAGGCACCTAGACACTTCCTTCGTGCCTTCCAGGTTGATGCGGAGCTCCAAAGACACTGATCAACGACCGTCCAACAGCATCAGTCAGCGGCAACATCATCAAAACCACTACCATCACCAGCAAGCATACGCCGCACTCTCGCAGAAACAAGAGACTCTCCGTGTGTCTTGCGTTTCAACACACCGCGCGCAAACGCAAGCATGTCCGACCCAGGGGCACTGCACAATCTACCTAGGTACATCGCATCGAACGCTACACGCCCGCGCCTAACATCTTCTCTGTGCCCCGGCTCGTATCCGAAAGCCGTGAAAACTCAGGCCACCGCGGCCCCCCTCGGACGTGAAAAGAAGGAAGATCAAAGATTATAATGCTGATGCGTACGTGCATCGACTGCTTGTGCGGGCTGGCAGTGGGTAACTGGTATTGACTGAGGTCGAGCACAGGAACGAGAAATCAGAAACCAGAATTTGGATGGATCGTCGCCTGCTCATTGCCATGTGTGCCCACGGCCCGGTCTGGACTGCTTGGCCCCCCCGGGAGACCATCTCAGAGCGAAGAACCTCGTCGAAGGCTCTCCCAGCGCAAGACGAGATGAGATTATCGAATCGAACCCGGTCTTGCCGCCCAATGAGCGTCTCGCGATCTCGACGGTGGCATCATGGCGCGCCACACCACCAAGACGTCGTCTCGTTGCGTTGCGTTGGGGACAAGACGGCGAAGATGCTCCTCCGAGGACCAAGACTAGGTATCGTATCCTGCTTGCCTGCTAATTTGGAGTGAGGACCAACCGTCGAGTACACGCAGCAGAGTCAAGAGACAGACACACTACGGGCGCGAAGTTGGATGCTACACTGCATCGTGAACCACCACCAGGCGCTAGCCTACAATACACTAGGCACACCACACCAAGGCATGCCGTTAATGGTACACCATGCTGCAACTGGCCGCCCGAAAGTGCCTATTGGGCCGGCGAGATGATAGATCAGCCCTCTGCAGGCCATTATATGGGCCCTCCGCATCGCGATCCATCATGGTGTCCTCGACAGCCTCACTCGTCGGGACCAGGCGCCCGGGGGATCCCTGTCGGTACGATGCTGCTGGTCGCTGAGTGCTGGGTGCTGGGTGCTGAGTGCTGACTGCTCACAGTCACGACAGACACGTCGCTTGTCTCGCTCGGAGAACACCTCACGGGCCACACACCACCTCACGCTCGACCTGTCCTCTCTCTCCCTCTCTCGCTCTCGCAGCACACTAGCAAAATGACACATTCGACATGAGGCCTCAGGCATCTCTGCCTGAGCCCTGCCAACGAATCACACCCCTGCGAGGCCCTCCTTCGTCCTCCCCGTTTACCGCTCCGAGCCACACAGACGTGCAGCCTCCCTGCGAGACGCATGCACCAGCAGTCCAGCACCAGCAACACCAGCAGCACCACGCACCACGCGCATCCATCCAACGCAGCGTTGCGGCGTCCGCCCCAACTTGCTCTCAGCCACTCACCTGTCCTCCCGACCACACCATAGGCTGCTGGGTGCCAGAATCGCCATGGAACTTTTCCCCTGGCTCGCCCATTCAAACGGTCGTTCCTAATCTCCCAGGCCCATGTGCGACCCATGACCACGTTGGCCGGCGTCACTGGCCGGCATCGAAACCCCGTTGGGAGGCAAACCGAATCTTCCTGAGCCCGTCCTGCCCGCCCTGAGCTCCACTCACCCCGGAACCCAGCGGTCCCAGCCTGTCCTTCGCCCTCTTGCGCCTGCTGAAGCTGCCGCTGTGTCGACGCCGGCCTAGCTGGGCCTCCCGGAGCAGGCCCCAAGACCCCCGAACTTGGCCCTCGTAAAGCTTTTTTCTTGTTGCTGCTGGTGCTGCTGGGACTGCAGGTGGAGGACATCTGGGACCGGGAGGGGGACCTGCGTGGCTCTGCGGCCTGCCTGCGTTGCAACAACTGTGTCCTTTCGGCTTCTCCTGAGCGCTGTCGCCAGCCGTGACCTGACCCACGGCCGTCCGTCCTTTTGCCGCGCTCGTACTGCAATCTGCTGAGACAGGCCCGGCCTAACCGGCCACAGCGGCCTACGGCGGGGCAAAAGAAGAGGAGAAAAAAAAAAAAAAAAAGGAGCACGCGCAGAGAGAGTATTGTTTGGTGCCCCATCTTCGGGCCAGCCGCCTTGGAACGCAGCCGGCACAGCCATCGCAGCCACGACACTTTTGTTTCTTGGTTGGTTGGTTGTTTGGTTGGTTGGTGCCGCCGAGAGACTTTGCACAAGTTGCTCGAAGACTCTCAACTTGACAACCACCACCGACACTACACTAGGTAACTGTCGGTTATTGGGTAACGGCAATGTGAATTACTAGCTAGCCATCATCACTACTACTACTACTATGGTACCATCATGCCACATGCATCCAAGCATCCTACTTGCCGACCTACTTTACCCAGCCAGTTACATCGGCTCTTGTGTAAAGGCAGGCAGGCTGGTTTGGCACCAACGACTTGACAAAAAAAAATAGAGACCGGAAACATCCTTCATTGGCCCGATGGTTCGACAGTCATCACCACGTAACTGCTCACTTCGCCAGCCTCTCGACGCAAGCATGCAAGCCGTGCACGGCGGCGTCTGATTCCTCGCGTGCGAGGCGTCAAGCCAATCATGGAGGGAAAAGCGATCTGCGCCAACTGTAGACCATTGTAGATGAGAGGAGGAGCGGTGCAGCCACAGGCACAAGGTACAAGCAAGGCCTCGCAGCCTGCGACCAGGAGCGCCGTGCTGGAGGATGTTCGGTTGCGAACCGCCCCAAAGCCAATCAGTGCCAAACGGGAAGCGATGAGCACCGGGTGAGCCAGGCCAGCATTGATCCGTCAGCCAGCCTGCGAAGCAGCTTCTGCAACAGAAAGGCTGCCGGCCACCGAAGCCCACACTCATCAACTCCCGGACTTCATGCAAACAGCTTTGCCAAGCGCCACACACAGGCGACAAGACGACGGCAGTGAGCCAATCAGACCACGCCTGTCCTTTGTCTGGCTGGGCATCCCAACTTCTCTCGCCCGCTCACGACGAGTTTGGCCGCGGTCACAGAAGCTAGAGAGACAGTGCTGGGGGGAAAACGAGGCATTCAAGCATTGACGATGGACTTTTGTTCTGGTTCCAGTTCCAGGTGCTATGCTATGGCTTGCACCAAGCCGTAGTGTGGCACATCCACGTACACGTCCACGTCCACATTCGCATCCAAACAAACCCACGTCGTCCACCAGCCGGGAGACGGCTCCAGTATTCGCAGACGGTAGAGGAATTCGTGTCTCATTCGATCATCATTCGACCATGCTTCCACGCCTGATTCAAACATTCCCGGCGTTCGCTGCGTTGCTAGCGCGAGGCTTTCCAGAGCAGGCAAGCAGAAGCAGGGCCGGGCAACGTGAGCAAAGCAAAGTGGGAGGATCAGTTGTGCTGTCCATCCGCATACTATCTAGGCGTGTTCGCTCGCCCTGCGGTGGTACTAGCAACCGATGGCAACGCGAGTGTGCGACTGGCAAAAAGGAAGCAAAAGCTGCACATCCTCTCAGTCACAGGGCCTACCCGCGGCCCTACTACACTACACCGGGGAAATACTACAGCCTACAGGTGTCGCGCCCGCCTATGACGCCGTGCTCGACAGGCAGATTGGCAGAGCAGAGACCACCATGGGCACAGGGCGACGACGCTCACCGTGGGATGTGAAGGGGAGGAAAGGGAAGGGCGTCGAGCAGGAGCCAGTCTGTGTTCCCCCCGGTCAGGGTCGTCCCATGCGTGGCTAGGAGGCGACGACCCACGCACGCCCCGTTTCTTCGACACCCATCGCGGCCATCCGTTGCGTCTGACACACTCAGCCAGTAGCCGTGGCAGGGGTAGACGGAGCACGGCTGGGGGTGGTGGTCATGGATGGATGGACTGAGAGTCACGGCGACGCACGGCGAGCAGCGACAAGAGAGAAAGAGAGGGAAAGGAAGGGAGATGGAGGAGGAGGAGGATGGAGGACGAGTGAGTGACACGACACGCCCACCCACACCTCAGCAGTAGCACACCTCAAGGCTCACCCCCCCCTTGGGACGGGGCCACTATACCTGGTGCGTCAGACAATACCTGCTCGTATATTGCGCAGAGTCGCCAATCAGCCATCCTTGCGCCGCCTCAGTCGACGCCCCGGCGAAGAAACTCTGCCGGTCACTCGCCCACGCCTCACGGTGTGTGTGTCCACTCTCCACGCCCCCTCCGTTCCAAAGGTCGAATGCTCGGGCCTCAGGCTTTTCAACTCTAACCCACTGGCCCGCTGCTCACGTCGAACTCAAGAATAGATGGTGCATTAGCGGACCCGCATCCAAGACATGGCAAGCTGCACATCCTTGCCTCTCTGTTAATGTCGAGGGACGACCGGGGGCCCTTGAAGCCACCGGCCGTGTGTGGGCGCTCCACGCAACACTCGACATGGGTACGTAGACGGGGCGCTAACATCATTTCGCCTCGTTCCTCAACTTGGGTGGCCGCAGGTCAATTATCAACCACCCATATCCCACCATACTTATCGTGCAGATGGCAGAATCGACTTTTGGACTTCCGAACCCTCAACTTCCTCGACAACCTCTCTTCTCCTTCCCGCCGAACCTCTTTACATCCCCTCACGATCCCCAGTCGCCCTTCCTCTACCTTGGATCCAAACCGACTCTTCTCACACCGAACCTCACCGCACCCCCGTTCCAAAGTAAAGTTTCCTCCACCGGCGACCTATCTCAGTACTACTTGTTGGACTCGTTGACTCGACGTCTTCTACCCTCGACAACTCCCATCTACGACCCTTGAAGGATACTTCGACCCAAAAGGCCACAGGATAATTCCCAGGATTTTTTGCTTTTGGATTCGCCCCAAGGACAAACTTCCCGACCCAAAGGACTATTGGACATTTCTACTTTTCCTTTTCTCTCTCTTCTCTCTCTGTCTCCGTGTTAGGATCTCGCCCGAGATTCCAATCCTAGACCGCCATCCAAAACGGACTTCCCACCAGGACCCGCAAATCACATAACATGCAGCATGTCACAGGATTTGGATATCCCACTCCTCCCGCGTCGCCGGTATACGACAACAACAAGTGCTCGATCCAGCAGCCCCTCACCGCACCTCACTGCCAAGCACGATGCATCCCGTTAACGCCGGAGGAGAGACTGGGAAGATTCCTTGAGGGCAAGTTGCAGTTGACGACCATCTTGGGCACCGGCGCATATGGCGTCGTCTACTCTGCCGTGGATGTCAAGACCGGAGTTCGATACGCCGTCAAGTGCCTCAGCAAGTTCAACCCTGATGGAACCCCCTTGGACCGCCGTCAGGTTGCCTTCCAGAACCGCGAGATCCGTCTCCACTACGCTGCCTCGGCCCACCCCAACGTGGTGTCGATGCTGAAGATCGTGGACGACCCGGACTGCATCTATGTCATCCTGGAGTACTGCCCCGAGGGCGATCTGTTCTTTAACATCACCGAGTGTGGTCAGTATGTAGGGAACGACGAGCTTGCCAAGAGCGTCTTCCTTCAGATCCTGGACGCTGTTGAACACTGCCACCGCCTTGGAATCTACCACCGGGACCTGAAGCCGGAGAACATTCTTGTTTCGGACCGTGGACAGACCGTCAAGCTCGCCGACTTTGGCCTCGCAACCTCATCCGACCGGTCCGAGGACTACGGATGTGGATCAACATTTTACATGAGCCCAGGTAGGCATCGCACCCCGGGAACCTTTCCTATTCTCACTTCCCCATGATCACCACTGACTTTCTTCTTTTTTCCTCTTTTCTAGAATGCCTGGACCACTCCGCCCGGAGACCTTTCTACCTCTGCGCACCCAACGATGTGTGGAGCTTGGGAGTTATCCTGGTCAACCTGACTTGCGGACGCAACCCATGGAAGCAGGCTTCGTTTGAGGACTCTACCTACCGTGCATACACCCGCTGCCCGGAGACCCTGAAGAGCATCCTCCCAGTGTCGGATGAACTGAACGACATCCTGGGCAGGATCTTCACCCGCAACCCGGACCAGAGGATTACCTTGGGCGATTTGAAGGAGAGAATCCAGGCTTGCCCCAGGTTTACGATCCCGCCGCCCATGGCCGCTGTCGTGCCCGTGCCCACCGTGCTTGCGACCCCGCCCATCTCGCCAGAGCACACCACCGAATACGTTACATGCGAAGACGCCGCTGCCTTCAGCTACGAAACCACGTTGTCCCCCGCCTCCTCGTCCTCGGACGAGGGTTCCGACTGCTCATCCGACGACGGCTCGCTCACCTCGAGCGGCTCGACGATCGACGACCTCGACGAAGAGTTTATCCAGGAGCAACAGCAGGAGACTTGCCATGCCCAGGCATACGAACCAGAGGAGCACAGGGCAAACTTCTTCCCTGCCCAGGAGTTTGTTCCCCAGCACTACACGGGACCCGTGCCGACGCCAGTGGCCGTCCACGAATCCATCCGCCACCAGATGCCTATCTCCATGCCGCCCCAGGCGCAAATGCAGGCACCCAGCTGCCCGCCCAAGTCCTTCGTCACCTTCTGGTGGGGTGATGTGGTCAAGTATGCTCAGCAGGCTCCTGCCATCCACCCACATGTTCCCTTCCACCACCAGGTCCCCATCTTTGCCCACCTGCAAGTCCAAGGCTGCTACTAAGCCTTGAGACTCTACATACGTTGAGACAGGCGCCTGCCTTGTCTACCATCGATGCCATCCCTGGGACCCTCTTTGGATACACCCATGCCACACCGGATGGGTTCCCTGGATCATCAACCCGCCTCAAATCGAAAACATGCCACGGAGCAGTCGAGCCATGGACTTCTAATTCCGTCATGAGAAACGTGGGACCACTTATGCCGTTTGGACTGCAAAAAAAGCCGGAAAGGATCTATGAAAAGCCCCAGCGAAAAAAAAGTCCGGAACTTTTTCTCTGCTCGTTCGAGCAGCTGTACACATTATGGAGATGGGATGTTTGTTTTGCTATGTTTATTCTTCTTTGTTCAGCGAGGAGTTGGGAAGGGAAAGACGGCAGCAACGGTTGGGCTCACTTGTCGCGGATAAAGCCCGGACGCATATCAGGCGCAGCTGGACACAAAGACACGGGAGGGCGGTTGGAGTTTTTTTCATTTTCCGTCCTTTCGGGCGATATTCGATTCTAATTCATATTTTGTGTATGCGAAAGCATTACACGCAGGAAGCTGGGGTTCTTTTACTGGGGATGGAAGTTTCCTTTCGACGTTCGCTTGGAGATACCAGATGTTTTTGGGAGGATTTACAGGATACGGGAAAGCTCTTTACTGAGTTGAGATGACACAACCTGGGAGGATAAGACGATCTAGACATCACTTTGGGCCAAGACGAAAAAAGAAGAAGCCTGACATTCTTGGCGGCGAAGCAAGTTCGCGACTGCGAGAAATGAGATACAGTTGCGCTGCTGCAACTGATGAATAGTGGAAATAGGCGAAACAAAGCTTTTTTCTCACCACCAACTTCAAACACACTTTTTGACGTGAACGTTCAAAGCCGGTGACCTTTTGACGCAGACCTTGGGCGCACTCTCTCGGGCGCAGGGCTTTGGGAGGGAAGCGCCACCATCCTGACACTTTGGAGTCTGGGTTTATTGACGGAGGAGGCTTGGCCGGGACATGCATGGCTTGTAGATGTATGTAAAGTGCGGAGGTAGGTTCATGGCGACCAGCGCCTGGATTTATTTGATGACTGGGAAGTTCGGCTTTAGGAGATGTGGTCTGGTCCCCCTCTTTTTACGCTCAAGGTTCATGGTGGGAATTGGGATGTCCTTATCCTTCCAGAACGTCTCGAATCTTTCGATTCTGGGACAACTCTTGTTAGGATGGGTTGTTTCCCTACACTTGTCTGTCTTGCTGGCACACTCGTTTCCCCCCGCTATTATTTTTCTTTCTTCACTGAAGAGCAGGAGATGAGTGTAGGTAGGCCCGTTCTTCCTTGCTGCTTTTGGCAGTGGTCGCAACGCTGAAGGGGAGGGTCGCGAGGTGGAATGGGCTGCATAGGCATTGGGGGATGTGACGGTTGGGTTGGTCGGTCACTCAGTCATCATTGTTTCTTCTTTTCCTTGCTCACTTGCATAGCAGGGCGGCGAATAGCTGCTGCTGCTGCCGCTCGTTGGCCTAGCACTTCTCTCTCACTGTGAAGGTGCACTATGCACTAAACAGCAGAGACAGACGGGGCTGTCGACGTTGCGAGGGTTGGCACACAATCCCACTCCAACCACTGCCGCCGATCCGGGAGTGCTGATTGGACGACGGAGCGGTGTCAGAAACGGTACATCGTTCGCCCTGTTTTTGGGGGAGGTGGCAGGGTGGTGGTTTTTCCTGAGGCGGGACCCTTGTCCAATATTTGCTTCTCTTTTTGGTGGATGGGTGGTCAGGGTGGGCTAGGAGGATGTTTTTTTTCTGGTTGGGGTCTGGTTTTTTCTTGGCTTGGAGACGAATTCTGAATGATGAGCAGGAAAAAAAAAAAAAAAAAACACACAGCAATATTGCGTTCTGTTTTCTATCATCGTCTATTTAACAGTGGCTTCTTATTTGGGTTTAGCGGCTAGGCGACGTTGAATTGGTAAAATAGCGGGGAATGCAACGGCGGAGATTTCTATCGGATGGCGCAGCATAGATACTGCCTGGCTTGAGTTACTTCAGGCTTATTCTGACGGAATATTCGTATTAATTGCATTTTTCATTGACGGACCGACTGATGGCTCTCTGCCCGCCCCGTTGTCACCGTATTGCGTCCGGCATGCTGGCTTTGGTTTAAACACGGCACGGGCGACAACTCTCTGCGATGTATAAGGTAGAGGGAGGGACGCCTCGGGCGTTGTGTGGTCGGGCGGCGCGCCCCCCAAGATGCAGATATGCGGATGGGGGAGGTGCGTGTCATTGGCTGGCCTGCTCGGGTGGGATGGGGGATGTGATCCATGAAAGCGTCCATCTGACTTTCCTGCGCTGCTTGCTTGGTATGGATGGGGGTGATGGATGCAAGTGTGCGTTTTCGGTGTCCAGGTTTCCTTCCCCCAGGGTTTGTGGATTGTGGTGAGGTGTTTGGATTCATGCACTTTGTTTCCCGGTGTCTTCGCGTGTCTACTTGGAGGTGCTATGTGGCAGACAAAGTGTAAGCTGTATAACGTTTGTCTCCATCTCATGCTGGTCTCTCTTCCTGCGGGTTCGGTATGGGGCTGAAATCAAAAAGTCGGTGTTTGGAAAAGTGCATGTGCACTGATACAGTGAGACCGGACCACAGAGCGTATGGGATGGCATATTCGTCTCCCTTTCGATCGTCTGCCGACAGGCGAAAAAAAACGACAAGATGTCACCAGAAACAGCCTAGTCCCCGTCCGTTCTTCCTTACCCATTAGCCACGCGGCGGCATGACGCCAGTGACGACGTCTGAAGGGAGGGGGATTGATACCTACGCATCTTGGCATCTAAGAAAGGGAAAGGGAGAGAGCACTTGGCTAGTAACGGGATAGCATTGGCGGTAATGGTGACCTACCGCTAGTGAGGGGTTTCGCCCGAGAGTCCTTACCCACGATCGCGGGCTCCTGAGTGGTCGGGATGACTGCCGCTGGCTAATTCGGCCCGGGTGTGTGCTGCTCTGCTTTGTGAGTGTGTCTCTCTTTGATGATGGATGGCTTGCCTAGACACAACCAACGAGTCCAGGCGGTGTCGACGGGGAGTTGAAGGAGGGGAGGGGGGGGGGGCGGCCGTCTGCGGTGGTGCCAGAGACCCCTCCCAGTTGGGCACGCCGGCCGCCGCGGCGGGGGGAGACGGAGACGGGCGGGGGGAGGGGGCTCCGGGATTCACGCTGCGTTTGTTGGTTCGTAGAGTTCACAAGGAGAGAGAAGGGGGGATCAGAGGAATAGGGAGAGAGAGAGTTTTTGGGATTCGATCTTGACAGGCATCGCATGATGGAGTTTAGGTTCCTGCCGTGAGGGGTTCACACGTCCAAGGCGGACCAAGGCGGAGACAATCCCTCGCTCTCTGTCAATACTGCACGAACGAACCCTGAATGTGGCATCTGACCGGCTGTTCCCCGGGCAAGAAAGAACCAGCCCTTCGAAAGGTTGAGAGTCCGGAGTTGACAACCCGCAGGGCCAAGAAAGAAGCCCTGACTTGTGACAGACTTTCTGACCGCGTTTTGGGTGTGAGCAGGGGAATTCCCATAGGTTCGACGCTCGTCTGCCCGTCGATCATTGAATATTTGGCCCCCTTCGCTACGGGTTGGCCCCTGTATTCGGGGGGTGCCACGTACAGAGAGCATTATCCCGTCTCTCTTTCGGTTTTCTCGGCTTGCGAAGAAACTCGGCCTAGGAAGGTTACTGCCGATGTGGACTTCGACCGCATAACATGAGTTGTCTTTCTCAATGCGCAAAGACAGATATCGGACTTTTTTTTTCTGGGTCTGACAACCTATCTACGGGGGTCAATAACCCATCTACGGGTTCAATATCGGGGATTCCCATCTACCGTGCGCCGTGCGGTGTTGGCGGTTATGGGTACCGGCCGCAGACGGAGGGAAGGGCGGTGAGGACGAAGAGGGCCCCACTCCCCAGCCTGGACCGACCGATTCCATTTGATGGCGTGAAGACGCAGTAGAAGAGCTATATCATGGCTAAACTATAGTAAGCTCCAAGTTGGAGATGCGTCTGCCACTTGGCCCCTGATTGGGTTTGGGGGATGCCGCAGATGCATCATGCTGGGGGCGGCGTTGCGAATCCGTTGTCACCTTTCCCACCGGCCGTGCAGCAGCAGCTCAGCACAAAGAAAGACCGCCTGACAATCACGTCCAGTGGCACAATAGCCCGAAGCCCCATCCACCAGGACTATGGCCCGAGTCCCTCCAGCTTTGCATCATTGGTTGCGGTTAGTGCTGTCGTCGGTAGTTGCTCGCTCGGTTTGGCGGGGATGGATGGTGGGCTCGGATGCGTTCCCGCGATCCGTCCGTGACGCATCTTTTTTCGGATGACATGGAACCAGAGGAACAATGCAGACAGAACGAGTCCCCCATTCGATTGCAGCTAGACCGCAATTCTTTTCTTACACTACTACCAGTCGTTCTCACTAGAAGGAACCATGCAGCAACGCCAGGCCCCCGCCCGCATCGCGCATAGCGGTAGGTAAGGTGGATTAGTTGGGCAAGAATGCAGCGAAGCGCAACGTCCATGGCCCGGCCGAGATTCAATCCAGTTGCAAATGTGGATCCCAAGTTACCGGACAATGTGGTTGAAGAATTTCTTTGTGTACACGACGACGACGACGATCGAGATGCAGGGCCAGCTGAGCCCTTCTTGCATACTCGATTCCTACTGTCTGGTGGTTATTGGCAAAGGGAGGGGGAAGGCTGCCGAGTGGCGCCGTCGTGGAGTGATGCGTTGGTTGCGATCGATCCACCACCGGGACTTTTTTTCTTTTTTCTTTTTTCCTTTTTTTTTCTTTCGAGCTGTCAGAACAAACCCGTCGAGACATGATCCATTCCCCCCCGGGGATCGCACGGCAGTTTTTTTTTCTTGAACGTGGCTCTTGCGTTACGGGGCGGGGTGTGTGTGGGTTTCCTTCGCGTTCGGGTTTCACAAGAACGACGACGAGCTGCTCCTCTCTTTCTCGGTGCAAGGGGGCACTGCTCTTGGCTTGACTCGTCATTTTGTCTTGGAAAAGCCAAGCACCTGCTCAACGGGCGGGCATGAGGTGAGCGGGAGATGGACGGATTCGATCGCCCATCGAGCATGTCTCGTGGAGGAGGCAGCTCTCGGTGTTGAACACACACGCCCCTCCAACTTCAGGTGATGGGGCCTTGGGGTGATGGGCGAGCACGTTCCTCCTTGCCTCGCCCCCTTTGACATCACGATCGCAACGTCCCACCGTTCGATGTTTGATGGTTTTGAACCGGGCATCCCTCGGATGGTCGATCATCGCGGGCGGACGGCGGGTCGAACAATGTTGGTTGCTTGTTCTCGAGAAACTACACTAGATGGATGGGATTGTCGCGGCTGGTGTGTCACTTAGACAAAGTGCCATCATCCCGCGTTCCTAGACTAGAGCCATGGTGAAGGGAGGAGAAGGGAGGAGAAGTCCGTGCCCCTCTGTGACGAACGGCGTCAATGGGATTATTTCTGCCTTCGCGATCGCGATGGATGAGACGGCATCTCTCAAGTCAAGCATCTGCCGTGTATGTGTGTATCACTAGCAGGAATATGGGCCCCGACGCCGAGAGACATCAGACAACCGTCAGACAGGACGCAAGCTATCTACGCTAGGGTTAGGGTGTCGAGATGTCTCGGCGGCGAAAATAGGTTCCTGGCGCCTGGCAAAGCTGCCTCCGGGGCCCCGGGAAAGAGACGGGCGGGGGTGGGGCGGCACCCGCCCCGCTTTGGCACGGACGGAGGCCGGCGCTGCTCGGCGGGCCCGGAGAAATCTTTCATCCATGGAGGTGTGGAGGTGGGAGTTGTTCGTAGGAGAGAAACTTGGAAATGCCGTCGCTGCCGGTCCCAAACGATCGGCTTGGCACGTCCTGCTTCCGGGTGGCGAAGCCCAAGGCCCCGCGTCGATCAGTCCACGCGGCGGGATCTGGGTTCATGCCTCTTGCGGGTTGGCTCGCTCGCTGCCGTGTGTGTTCACTCTCTCTACCAACTGAGCCATAGAGACTTGTCTCGTCGCGCCTTTCCCATTGCATTCGCGACTGCGGTTGCGTTATCACTTCTCTTGATTATGTGCAAGCCAATCAAGTCGGCGGCGATTGCCAAGGAGCCGCAGAGACGAAGCTAACTAGTGTCTCTGCCGTTCTTGTGTGTCCCTGCTCCCCCCGCCCGCCGTGCCGCCAGAGACAAGAGAGGTGACGCTCCGATCACACATCGCCGCCCCGATCTCCAGACTCGAACTACACACTAGCACGCCAACCACCAAAACTTGACAGACAGACACCCCCTCCTCCCACAACTTCCCTTATCGCGCAGCCGCTACGGATACGCGAAAACCATCCCTTCCCGGCTTCTGGACCCGGCCTCCCCACAAGGTGAGTGAGTGTGTGTGTGTCCAGATAGCCGGGATCACGTCTCCTCCCTGTCCCCCCCCTTGTTTGGGGAGTGATCTTCGCGTGGGAAGGACGACCACGCGATGTCTCACGCCTTTTTGGCGGGCTGGTTGCCCTCGTTGCCCTTTGCGTCGCCCATCGAGATTCTGCTCTCGACTGATGGGAAACTTGGCGGCGAGCGGGGGAGGAGGCAGCCACATACAGTCATTCCATGTCTACTACTAGGAGTTTGCGAGCGAGCCTACCAGAGAAGGCTCACCGCGAACTAACGAATGCGCTCTCCAACTCAATTCAGCTCTCGTCTTTATTTTCTTCCTCGTGTCTCCATGTCTCTGATAAAGGGCGTGACTTTTTGGAGAGCTCGCACGTCCCCAGCCGGCCCGGTCGACCCGGTCGCGGTCGGTCCCTTTCGGATTGTTGCTCTCCCATCGATCGACCAGCGCTGTCTCCCAAGGTTAGCAAATGTCTCCAAAAGGCATCCTATTGGAAGGCGAAGCAACTCCGAAAGAAAGATAGAGGGATAGACGAATTCTTCAACCAGATGGGACGGACATTGTCAACCTGAACGGTTGGAGATTGCCGAGGAATGCGACCGCAACGCTTATTCCTAGGCACGTATTCCCCGAACCAACATGACTTTCCTTCTCTGGTAACCGCCACCGAAGACCGTCCTATCACCGCTCGACCCAATTTTAGACTTCGAAATCATAATTATTGCCACCTGAGTTTACGTAGTTTGCTGTTATGTAGTGTCCATGGTGACCAAGTACCTGATGTAGGGAACCGTCATTGAAACTCTCTACAGAGACCACAAGGGTTCGCTGTGCTGTGACCTGGCCGCTTCAATGGCCCGTCGAGGTATCCCAACCGCCATTGAACGGACTACTAGATATCAATGACGATCAGAAGCCGTGCGAACGTCACGTCAATGTCAAGAGTCCAGCAGGAATTAGAGAGGGGTCCTTTCTGACGTCCGCTGCCTCAACTGCCTTGCCTTCTTGCCCTGATCCCAACTTCCCATGCACCGCCCCCCTCTCTGACAGCCGCCGTCTGATGTTTCGCAACGCTATGAGGTCAACCAAGAGCCCAACCGCCCCACGAGAAAGAGAGACCGAGCGAGGGCGCGCCGCCTCAAGCCATTCCCGTGCGTCCCTGGACCAATGAGGGCTAACGGCGTACGAGGCCAACCCGGGAGCCCGGGAGAGGGAGAGGGAGAGATGGGCGGGGCGGCGCATGAACCCGGCCGAGACGGACGCAAGCACTTTGACGCGCACGCACGATCTGCAATGAAAGATGTGGCTCCTACCGTGGATGGCCCGTGTTTGAGCGGTGGCTTGACGTGGAGCTACGTGTTGACAATTATCAGTCATCCGCGTCCATGCGAACTCACGGCTGTTTGGTTTCGAGGGGAGGCTGAGCTGGGTTGGTTCTAGTCGGCTAGTCTTGTTAGTCAGTCGCCTCGTGAGACTTGGCCGATCTATCTCCACCGCTCGATCTCGCTGAAGACGGCAAGTGGTTACCGTATGTTAGTTAGTTGGGGCGGAAAGGGGACAACTTCCTAACCCTCTTGTGAAATAGTCACCGGCCAAGCCTCACCTAGAGATAATGATGAGAGACAGAGGCATATGGGTTGCCATTGTTTCGATAGTGCGCTATCCGTGCCCGCGCTACGCTCACGTTCCTACCTAGGCCTTGGCAAGTCGCAACGGGAGACCGCGGCCATCAAAAATCCTCCGACAGGGTCTCTATCAAATCATCGACCCATCCGAGCCTCCCACGCAAGCCCAGCAAACTAATACGTGTGGTAGCGGCCAGCCATCATCTAAGCGAGGCGCGGCATATGGCACCGGCTTCAGACCTTCGCGGCTCAACGCGCCAGACCATATTTGTGATTAGCCTGTATTTCCCTTCCCGACCACCCCCCTCCCAGATCCTTCCGAGCCGCCTCCCGTCTGAATCTCTACCACGGTTTTCCGTATCGTCTATGGGCTTGGCATATGTGGTTTAGCGCACCCTCCTCGCACGGGAAAAATATGGGAGAGACGCTACGCGTGTTGGAGGAAAGGGGGACCGAGAGCGGATTAAGGCTGGTCTGATGGGCGTCGAGTGATCCATGCGCCGCCGCCTCCCAGCTTTCACAAGCGTGTTGAGGCTTGCTCGCGGGTAGCGCAGCGTAGTCGTCCCACGCTCGGGACGACGATGGCGGCAGCGCCGTGTCCTAAGGCTTTGGTTGTGCTAATACGGCGTTGCTAGCTGACCGTCGGGATAGATGGGTGGCTGAAGGGCCCAAGCCAGATATCCACGGACCGCGGTTCCAGGTGTCAATATGCGTGATGTGATGTTGCGTGACCGTTTGCAGGTTTTTGCGTGCGTGCTAAGAGGTAACACCACTTCCAACGCCTTGAAGGTCTGGACCGCTGCAGGCCCCTCCTCCCGTACGCACGGTGAGCCGCCCACGCCACGCAGCGAACGCTCAGGTGCTGCGATGTTGTGTCATTGACGGACAGCGCCAACCGAGAACGGAAAGTGCTCGGATCGCATGGGAGGCTGTTACTCGGCCAAGGGTTCACTCCATGGGCACCTTTCGAGTGGGAAGAAGCGACCGAGTATGGGGAAGAAGCCTGATGGGGCTGAAAAAAGCTTCAGCGTGTGGTCGATATCTCGTTAGCCACTATAGAAAACCTACCGTTGCATGGACAATGTTTTTTCTTTTACGACATATGTGTAGGGAATATGCGGCTTAAGATCGACCGTCTGGCCTTTGCGGAGAAGGCGGTGACGATCAAGCAACAAGGGGGAGAGGCGACGATGACGATGTGCCGTCTGGATTTCATGAGGCGGGCGTCCGTTTTGGCACACCGTCTCATGATGATGCGACACTCAGCAGGAGCATGTGTCCGGGCTCACGGGACGAGCTGTGCGCCTCCCATCACGCCCTGGATGAACCTTGGATCCCGCGAGGCTTGTTCTTTGCTTGTGGCTTGAATGAACGGTGGCGGGCTTGCGAATACCGTCCGCTCGGATCGTGGCTGAAGAGGACCCCTACGCCCGCCGCCCCATGTCTATAGTAGTCGGAAGGAAGATTACCTAAAACGACTCCTGTGAGGGCATTCCCGGTGTCATACGGGGCGTTCATATCGAAAAAAAGGAAGCACGGACGAGACGTAATGTGATAATCTTCCGGCCCATGACGCCAGATGGCGGCGGCAAGTGATCCGAGAGCCAAACCGCTCTTGAGCCTTTTTGAGTCATCGACAGTCAGTCATCAACAACTACAACCCGTACAGCGGCGCACGGCGTCGGCTTGCTGCTCGTGCGAGATGAAGCGGACAGTAGACCGACGCAGCACGAAGTAGTCAAGACAGCTTAGCTCCGTCATCCGAGTTGCCCTCCTGCCATGTGCCGGGCTTGCGATTTGACTTCCAGGAACCACCATACCATCGCGGTCAACCAAAAGAAGACACCTTGTCAAGACGGGGTCCCCTGATTTTCGTGTCCTTTTCGGCCTTCTGCCCACCTGCGCCGCGGGAGGCCAAGATGTTCCTTGCGCGCGTCTCTCTTACCTGCGCAGGAGTGAGAGAGAGATCGCACGGTCGCGGGCTGGGCAGAAGAGAGTTTGGACTACCGACCCATGACTCGTCTCGTGGTTTGAGCGCTACGCTCACGCCGTCTCGGGGTGGTCGTATCCGCGAGGAGTGAGGGTAGCAAAACTCTAACAAAATCAGGAATAATGTTAATGGGAAGGAGGGGGGGGGGGGGGAGGATGAGGTGGTTGGCTGGGCTTGACTGGTTGAGATTTTGTTTGATTGGAGATCTATAGACGAGTTTGGGGAGGTTCGGAGCAGGGAAACAAAGTTTCGCGGGCACGCGTTCGTAGGGCGGGAATGGCGCCGACGTTGCAATCTGTTGTTCCTCTTGCGACTTACCTAATACTGCCGCAAACGTACATCGTAACATACACAGCACGCGCAGCAAGGTGGAAAGTAAAACAGTCGAGTGCCCTGCTCGATGGCGTCGGCGGGCTTGGGAATTTGGCCTTGAGGGGGCGGTTGGGTTTAACCACGTTTCCGGGATCTGGTTTGTTCACGATCTTCACGTTTCTTTGCCAAAGCCGACTGACAGTCCACGAGCTGTCTTGGCCGAGAACAGGCCACCCACGATGGCTAACCGACGATGGGAGTCAAGTGACCCCACGAACCTGCCAGAGTTGGTTGAATGTGGAAGGCCGAAGGAGGGGAGGTTTGAGCCATGGTCGGAGCCGGGGCTGAGAGTTTGCGGGGGTTAAACAAGTGAGAGAGAAAGGCTTCGCGGAGATCGTGATGGGATTGTTTTGATGGAATGACTCGTTTTAGATGGCATGCGAGGATGGAACGAGTGCCCCAGCCGGATTCTTGAAGCCGACGAAGCGTGAGGGAGGCAGACGAGGTCAGCCAAGATGTTGGTTTTTGACGGGACCATGTTCAATGTTGTCTCGTCTGGTGGCTTTCTTCTCTTCTCCCGCTTCATCCGTTTGCAGGGAACATCAGGCTACGGGACTGTCTTTGTCAGCGTGGCATTTATGTGCGCGGCTTTAGGTTAACCTTTTCGACCTGCGTGTCGTGATATGTGTGTGTGTTCTGGATTCTGTGGTCGGGAGGGAGTCCGACGAGTGTGGGGGACCGCTTTCGGAAATCTTCGCGCATCTTTTTTTCTTAATTCTGCCGCCCGCCATGAACGCCCTTCTTCAACCACTACGGCCGGACGGGGAGAAAAGAGGCGGCGGGCTTGGCGGGCCAAGCTTTTTGTCATGGCCGCGCCGGAGGAGGGTTCGTTCTCATGGCCGGCCTCCCATGCCTTTGTGTGGAGAGACATTTTACGGCCGGACTGGGTCGCGCTGCTCCGTGCTCTCGTCGGCAGAGTGCCCCGGAGTTCGGTCGGGAGTTTCGAGTGAAACGATAATGGACTGCTGTAGCTTCTGTTCCGCCCGCAACGGGGACCCTTTGAGTTTGGCATCCATCAGGGACCCGCCTCGAACGGACGACGGGCGGCGACCACCGGGGGCTTCATCCTTGGTTGAAGACATCTTACTATATACTATGTAGTAGGAGAGTCAAGTTGAAGAAGACGAAAATGGGTGGCAGCGAGACCTTAACAGACCAGGGGTTGGAAACATAAGAGACCTCTTGTGGGATTTAGGTTTGTCTCTGGGATAGCTTCCGTGATATCGAGACAATGACAGGTTGTCCGAGCGAATTTTGAGTTGCGACGCGTCTCTTCTAGAACCGTATTGTCTGTAGCAGAGTGAAGCGAAGAGGGTTGCCTCGTGAAGGATTGTCCCAGGTGGCCGGAGAAGGCTGAGAGTGGCAGGACCATCCGCCCTCTCACAGCAGCTCTGGTCTCGGTCTGGGTGCTTAATTACAGGCGAAGGGCGAGGGCGAGGCTGGCCGCCTTCGGGAGTTTCGGCCCCTTCTGCGACGGAGAGGATCATAGCTGATACTCGTTTGCGACTCCTCCGTGGGAACCTTGAGATGATTCTCATACCGAAATCTCACCACTCCCACCAACCTTGGGACGAGCCCAATGTTCGAGACGAAAAGCACTTTCGAGTCCAGATGACTTGTTTTGGAAGAGAAAAAGGCTTGTCTCGTCCGCTAATAGGGGAAGCGGAAACCCCTTGTTCCTGAGTTATTCTGGCCCGTCGTTCGATCTCGATCTTGTTTAGTGTCGCCGAGCTGTCAGAGGTCAGGAACGAGGCACACCTCGAAAAGCTTCGACGGTCCGCCTCGAGACTCCTGACTGGATGAGCGAGGACGGAAGGGCGAGGGAGAAAAAAGAAACTATAGGGCTGGCCGGCGATGACGCTTTGATGCCCTCTTTCTCATCTTCTTCAGCAAACATGAAACGGATCTCACGTCGAAGTTTTTTGGGAACCACGAGCTTAAGTCAATCAAGCCTTTTGTTTGAGCAAGGAGAAGAAACCAATCAGCTCAAAACGCGAGAAAAGAAGAAGTGCAAAAGGAAAAAACATGGGAAAGTAAGAAAATGTCGTGAAGCTTCGTAGCAGGGTCCAAGAGGCAGAGAGAAAAAATAGATCCTCTCATCATGGCCTTTTCCCATCATTCCCCTGAATCACCGTCTCCTCCCTCCCTTCCCCCCTTAGCCTTTTTTCGCATCCTCTTCACACGTAACAACTCTATCCATCTTGTCCGTTGTATGTGGCGTTTTCCCTCCGGTGGTGGTGTGCAACGTATCTTGCTCTCGCAAGGTCGCACTCGACCAGGAGCGGGTGGCCCTCCCCCACTCGCTGTTCCCTTTAATCGCTGGGCTTGATCGGACCTCCGGGGACGGGAGACTGCGTGACGATGGGCCCACCCGGGACCGGCTTGTCGGGAAAAATGGGGCCGCCGGGCACGGGCACGTCCGGGATGATTGGTCCGCCAGGGATGGGCTTGTCGGGGACGATGGGCCCGCCGATGACGTCTTCGCCGCACGCCTTGAGGGCCGCGATGATGGCCTGCTCGAGGTTCCAGATCTCAAAGGGCGGCTTGTTGCCGTAGATGAGCAGGAGGCTGGTGAGCGTCGCGCGGAGGCCGATAACGTCCGACTCCTTGCAGCCGCCGATTTCGAAGATCTGGCGGCGGTGCTTGGTGGAGGGACCAAAGGTCGTGGTGGCCGGGCCAAGGACGATGGTGTCGACTTGGACGCCCTTGCCGGCGAGGATGTCGGCCAGGTGCAGCAGGACCATGTAGGTGCCGACGGAGGGCTTAGTTCCTGTGGTGTAGGGCTTGAGGAGGGCGAGGTAGGTTTCTTTCAAGGCCTCGAGGTTGTCATCGCGTCGCGTGGGGGAAGGGTCTTCAGTACGGAGATGTCAGCAACTAGGTATCATAATAGAGGGACACTAGCAACAGTACTTACTCTGTTCCTGACGCTTCCCGGGCCTGACGATAGGGGATGAGATCGGGGGGAGAAGGATAGGGTTGCCTGGAGTGGGATTGCCGGGGATGGTGGGAGAGCCGTTGCCTGGAACGATAATGACTGATCCATCCCCTATTCCGAACTGAGGCGCGGCGGTGCTCAAGGCCGCGAAGCCGAGCAACGCCAGCTTGAAGGTCAGCATTGTGAGCACGCTGTGTCAAACTACTCAGGCATGTTGCAAGAGATGTAGGAATAGGACTTGGACGTCGAGAAGGGACAACCGGGGATTATATGCCTGGAATACCGGCTCGGCGGTGAAGTTTCTTGCCGGATATCCCACAGGGATGGTGCCACTTTCAGCTTTATCACGAACATGCTATACGCAACCATGGATAGAGCCATCAATGTTTAATATCACTTAAATGAAGGCAGGCATGGCGCGGAGACAACGATATATACCCGGGACGATTTACCCGGGTCTTCGGGTCGGTCAACATGCACTTCGCTAGACCGGTAGCCACTGTAGCCTGTTGTTAAATATGAAGACCATTAGCCAAACTTTGGGAACCGAAGCGGAGTCAATGCCACAGAGTAGCATCTCTTTATGGCGGCTGCATCACTCCTTGACCGAACCTGCATTCTAGACCCAGTTCTGGGTCATCGGGACGACGATGCCGGTGGAAACCGAAATGCAGGGCTCAGGCTATTGACCCTGATTCTGTCGAACCGGAGCCAGAATCTCCTGTTTTCTCGACTGAATTCGGAACATCAAGCTCTGGATACGACCTGATACCCTTGGGCCTGACACTGTCCATGAAAGCATCTGATTGGGATGTGGCTGCAGTGGCCGGATAGCTTCACTACCGTATCCTAGGTAACTTATCATAATCTTTGAGAACAAAATCAAACAGCTTGAGGTATGCCCCAAGGGTATTTCCATGACTAAAAGCTCTTCAGAACCCGCCTCCACCACGGCAGCCTATCCAAGTCGTACTCGCCTGTCTCGATCTCCCGGTCCTCGTCCAGGTCCCGCCGCCGCCCGGAGAGAAGGTCGATCTCGCCAGCCCTCCAGAAGTGCGTCTTGAACCAGAACTTGTAGCCAAAGTAGATGATGGGGAACAGGGGCAGCAGGATATACGCGTCGACGAAGGATCCCGCGTCGAACGGCGCAAGCGTCGTCCACCCCTGGACGATGGCCAGGAAGATGTTGGCGCCAAGGCCAAAGTAGGCGTTCCACGGGTAAAACAGCGACACGAAGGGCAGCGAGCTCTCGGCGTGGCCCTGCGTCTTCCACGCCTGGCGGAAACGGATGTGGATGAAGGAGATGGAGCCCCAGACGAGGAAGGTCGAGACGCCGCTCAGGTTGACGATGTACGAGTACGCCTTGCTGGCGCCGGTGCTGATGTTCATCATGGACAGCGCGCCGCACAGATTCGTAAACACGACGGCGGGGATGGGAACGCCGCGGGCGTCGGTGCGACCGAGAATGGCCGGCGCCTTCCCGTCCTGGCCCATGTACAGCAGCGTGCGGGAGCCGATGTAGATGGACGAGTTGCAGGCGCTGAGGCAGGTGACGAAGATGAAGGCGTTGATGAGGTGGACGCCGCCCTCCCAGCCGGCATTCTGCAGGGCGACGGTCATGGGGCTCTTGACGGCGCGGGAGCCGCCGTTGACGAGCTCGACGGCGTCGGCCGGGCAGGTGAGGCCGAAGAAGAAGGCGGAGCCCATGTAGATGAAGATGATGCGCCAGAAGACCTGGCGGATGGCCAGCGGCACGGCGACGCGCGGGTTCTTGGTCTCGGTGGCGGCCACGGCGACGGACTCGACGCCGGCATAGAAGGTGGAGCAGAAGACGAAGACCTTGGCCACGCCGCGGAAGCCGTCGGTGAAGGCGCCCGGGTCGCGCCAGTAGCGGAAGCCGAGGGCGTCTTGGCCGGGGATGCCGCCGGCTGCATATCTGGGGGACGTCAATATCGGAAGTTCTCAAGGCGACATAAAAGGTGACTTACACGATAGAGAAGAAGAAGTACGCCACGAGACCGATCAGCTTCAGAAGAGCCAGCCAGAACTCGGCTTCACCGAAAGCCTCAACTCCGAGGAGCTGGAAACCCAGGAACACGGTCTGGATGGAAGTTCGTTAGTCTTCCCCAACTTCAAGTACATCAGATCAAGAGAGAATGATGTCCCTTACCCAGAAGATGAGAAAATACCCCCACAGCGGCACTTTATCGCTCCAAAAGACAAAGATGCTGGAGAGCACGTTGTACTCGTTGGCCAAGACGCACATCCAGATGATGTAGTAGTTCCAGCCAAGGGCAACGCCAAAGGCCTTATCGACGAAGCGGTCCGCCAAGCCCGTGAAGGCGCCACCGCTGGGGTAGAGCGTGGTCAGCTCGCCCAGGCTCTGCATGATGCTGAAGGCGATGAGACCGATGACGCCGAAGCCGATGATGAGGGCGGCAGGCCCGCCGTTGGAGAGGGCGCCGCCGGAGCCGATCAGAAGACCGGGACCGATGATGCCGGCCAAAGCCATCATGCTCAGGTGCCGCGTCTTGAGTCCGCGCCTGACGCCCGTGTGCGGGTCGATGGCGGCGAAGTCGGACGTATCGGACCCCGAGGACTCACCGGCCCGCGCGCCGCCGGTGTCCCGGTCCTCAATGACCGGGACGTCGTCCTTGTCGTAGGCTCGGTATCGCGACATGCTTGCTCCGCTAGGTATTGTTTAGCGAAGAGTCGGAAGGAGGGGGATGGATTCAGAAGGCGAGGCGAGCTTGGGGGGGGTTAAGACAGATAAGAATCCTCGGCTGTTGATCTGCAATCCTGCAGTCTAGGGCCTTATCCAAATCTCTCGAAGCCCTGCAGAAACTTTACTCCACCAACAGCCACGAGAAGTCACTGCTAAAGACTCGTCAACACCAAGAATGAAGATAGACGGGGACGCAAGAGACTTAAAAAGAGACGAACCAACCCCTCGGGCCATGACCCATGCACGTGCATTACCGCGAAATAAGAGCCGTATGGTGACATTGGCGGCTGTATTGTTCAGAAAAGTTAAATCAACATGTAAAAATGCGCTGTTTTTTTTGCCCCAAAGTGTGGGAGCAGGCAGGTTGGGTTGATGGCGGGTTTGCGCCGCGCGATCGCGTCATCGCTGGGTGATGCCCCGACAGCGACTGCAATTGGCCGCTTCCGGGGCCCCGGGGGTTGAGACCCGCTGGCCTGCCGGTCTAGTGCGGGGGACCCCCCGTCCTCTCTCCCCGATCTGTTCTCGTTTGGGGGTCATTTCGTTATGTTTTGATATTGAATGTCTGCTGCGAGTAAGTTGAAGTCGTGCTTGTGACACGAAGTTTGTGCTTTAGGAAATTCCACGTGGATATGGCTGACTCGATTAGTTAGTTACAGAACGTACTATTACCTGAGAAGAACACAGGGATAAGCCACATGAGTGAGACCTCATGAGATTGAGCTGAGAATCGCAACACAACAACGAGAAACTCCACTCATCTTGAGTTTATCAAAATCTATAGCTTGCAAAATCATTTTGAGACGAGAATAGTCTTACTTAGACTCATTCTGAGCCGTTTTCTTTTGAAGCCCACTGACCACCTCATCCGAGGGAGTCTCAGTGAAGCTCTTGTGGCATTCTCATGAGTACCTTACCGGCCGCTGCCCTCACTGCAACTTTTCATGACCGCAAATAGTTCTAGACTTCGACTATTCATAAGTACCCTCATATCTGAGTGAATGTGGAATGTTCACTCAACGGATGAGAAGCAGGGTTTGACGTAACACCGATAGACTTCGACCTTACCTCGAAGCTTTGAGCGAACGCAACTACTCTGTCTTCCAAGCAGGATCACTAGAGCAAGATATGTTATAAAATGAGTTATTGGGAGTGATCAGTCGTTGAATCTCCCAGTCCGCTGCAATTGACCCGTTTGGCAAGGCCCCAAATAGCCGAGACCATGGACCCGTCCAGCGGCGCAGTTCTACGGCGAGACCTGTTGGTTGCCTGAAATTTGCCAACTACAACACCGCCTCGGCATCATGCAACAATCATGTCGATCACAGAAGAATTTGAAGAAATTCCGCACGAGCTTTACAAGCATTCATACCAACCGAGAGGACATCAACGGGACAAAGAGGCGCTATGGATTTTGAATGAGCTCTACTACAACATGGGCCGCACCCGCGAATCCAAGACGTACGGGCGAGGCTCCTGGGGCTATACCGGTGCGAATTCCTTTGATTCACACTCATGGGCCAATATGTCTTGAGGAAACCACAGAGGCTTACACCTCTGCTAGTTTTCCGCACCGTCTACACCGAGGAGTCCGACAAACTTTTTCCGATCGCCATGAGGCGGCTGGAGCGATGGGTGGTCCAGTACTACGTCCACGCTACGCGGTTCCCAATGTTCGGCGTCAGGGGCGAGAAGTGGAAGAAGGCAGACGGAATACTCAACGACTACCTCGGCAGCCGCTTCCGTCTTGACGTCGTCGAAGACAAGGACAGGCTCGACCTGCCCGACCTCGGCAAGGCCAATCAGAACGACATCAAGAGCCTCTGCGGCCGCTTCAGGGAGTGGATCGCGGGCGTGGGCGGCGACCCGGACGAGGAGCATCCCCTCAGCCCGCGGCTATACGACTTCACAGTCATCGACGAGGGTGCGCTCCGCGTGCTGGCTGCGCTGCCGGACGAGTCGCCGCCGCTGCGCGTGGCCACGACCTGGGAGGAGAAGCGGGAGTGGCTGAAGGAGTCGGATCTTGCGTACATATGGCTCATCGACTACAAGACGGTAGAGCGATGGGACGGCAAAGATCCGTTGTTTCGGGGCTGGGGCAAGCTCGCGCCTTATTCTATCAGCAACACCTGGTTCCAGAGATCGTCGAGGTTGGACAGAGATAATTGGGTTCTTGCGATACATGAGCAGCCGAAAGATTCGGGCGATTATTGGTTGGTGGCTGAGTAGACATCAACTTCTTCCAGCATTGAAACTCGTGTTTAGCTACCTTGTTACCTGCCTAAGGGTCATAGGTTTTGAAGGGTCACAAAGGAATAGTTGTAAGTTTCAACGGTTGTGTATAAAGGAGGCTATGCAAATGCCAACAACCGAGAACTTAGAGCCAGCTCGTCTTACTCCGTCTTCGCCTCTGGGAGAATCCCATCCTCAGATCCACGCCCCGTCGACTGAGTAACAGCTTCCACTCACAAACGAGCTGTCCGGTCCAAGCAGAAACACGACCACGTTGGCAACCTCCTCCGCGGTTCCCTGTCGCCGAAATGCAATCGGCTCGTCAAACGGCGCGTCCGTAGGTCTGTCCACCGTATCCCAGTACTTCTGCATCATGGGAGTGTAGATCGGACCAGGCGCCACCGCATTCACCCGGATCTCCCTGTCACCCATCTCCTTGGCCGCGACGCGGGTCGTCCCGAGCACGCCGTGCTTGTTTGCCGCATATGTACCATGATTTGCGACGCCTATTGAGGTTTGTCAGATCAGTCAATTTGAAACAAAACCGAAAGCTCCAAGGTATTGGTTATTTTCACGCACCGGTCGTGGCGTGTATAGATGCCATGTTGACGATCGACCCGCCGTCCTTGATGATCCTCAGCTCTTCTCTGAGGCAGTACATCGTGCCCGTGAGATTGACGCCAACGATCTTGTTCCACTCGTCATCTTTCAGCTCTGCAATGGACTTGATGCCGTGGCCGCGTCCGATAACCCCAGCTATGTTCGATGCCCCGTCGAGGCGACCGAACTCGGCGATGATGGCCTTGAACCAGTCTTTGGACCTGTTCCTTCCTCGACACATCCACAGTCGAAATCATGAAGTCGACACTGGGAGACCTCGAACTGAAAAAGAACTGAGCCTCCTCTAGTGATGCCTCATCCAAGTCGGCGACACAGACTACGCCACCCCGAGCGGCGATGGCTTTTGCTGTGGCGAGGCCGATACCGCTCGCGCCGCCTGTAACTGCGAAGAAATTGCCTTGGAAAGATGGCATGCTGATATGAGGGTGCTAGACGGGTGTTTAAAGTGGTCAAGAGGTGGAAAATGGTTCCTTCAATAAGTGAGGATTCTCCCCGAGTGCCGCGGTGTAGTGTGGTACAGGGGCGTCGCCGAAGTTGAATATCGACGACCCCTGAGGAAAGGACATTGACTGATCCAGACGCTTCTGGACTCTGAGAAGAAAAGACACACCCGACGACGGTCCAACGTAGTGTCCCTGAAGATCCGTCTGAGTTGGCTCGGGTGATGCTCTGGAAACGGGCTCAGTGGCCGGGACTGGTGCAAGAGTCAAGGATGGTATGACATCGTCGAACGAAGGGCCGTCGCACGCTCCATTTAGAGTTGGAGATGCGCCATTTTCTGTAGCCGTGGAGTTCAGAACATGACCGCTCGGAGCACTCAGACTGATAACATGTTGTTCAAATTGACGCTGGGTTGACTCTCCGGGCGTCGTTCGTCTCGCAGGGAAGATCGGAGGATGCCTTCCGCGGCAGTAAGTGGAGTTGTAAGTGCAGACAGCCAATGCCTCTTCACACGAGCCGCAAGGCTGCAAGCCGGTACATCTCGTCTTCCTCCTGCGAGGCGTTAGTACAGGGAGTCTTTCGGCACATGTCCTACCATCAGCAGCCAAGACGGGCACACATACTTCGTGCATCTATCGCAAGCGCGAGTTACCCTAGCCCGGTTGACTCTTCTGCCCCGATTCTCGGCCGAATAAGACCCCTCGGAAAGCAGCCGAGACGATAAGGCCTCCGATGCCGACAGTGCGTCGGTATCCATAGTGCTGGAACTCATGTTCCGTGCTTGCGGATAGGGAACGGGGCGCTTGTCGGGTGGGCGGAGGGGCGCTGTCGGGTTTCGGAAGTCATCGTATCGTGGTGAGTGGAGTGTTCCGGTAAAGGGAGTGCCTCGCCGTCCCTTTATGCGGACGGCTCTCCGCACTTCTTGTGTTTATCCGGAGAGTTGGAGATTCCCATCCCACCGGCTCCATACTCGACCCCTCACTGCGCCCCCAATTACCAGTGACTGGCCTCGGATGCGCTCACACCAATTGGGCAATTCATTGGGATTCCCATCCTGTATCTCACTTGCTGTAAGGGGGTTAGGCGGCTCATATCCCTGGCTTCGGAATGCGGTTGCTGGGCATCTAATGGAACGTATCAATCAATCACAAATAGTATCCAAGCTACTTGTATTGCTGGGCAAGGCCAGATAATGATGGCTCCTTTGAGGCTAGCTAATCCCCAGGCGTGGAAACCATGTGGAGGTTATGGATACGCGTTTGCGCCAGGCTCTCAATACATTGAGAATAGGCGTATTGGCTGCGGTCCTCCCATTCGGGCCTCAAGTACTTGGTGTAGAAAGAAAGGTCATGTGCAGACTGGTGCACGCCGAGCACCTTCCACTTGACGTCCACAGCACCTCCAGCATCATCCATAGCCCAGATGCTCAGTCCAATAGTGTTGTCGCCGTGATAGTCTAGAATGACGGGGAAGACTGTTCTGAGAGTCAAAGATCCGTTCGAGGAAAAAAGGTCAAGGACAGGGTAGAACACTGTCTGGCTTACCTGGGAACGTGAATTCGTTGCTCACATGGGGCAAGATCTTGGCGAATTGGTACCCGTTGACGTACAGCTGAGCGCGGAGCTTGGCTCTCTCGGCATAGTGCAGCTCGAATGCCAGGCTGATGTCGTGGTTCTCGGGGAGGTCGAGGGGCACAACGGTTCGGTAGAAGCGCGCGTCCGCCCCCTTGAAGCCCTCGGGCGGGTGCCCCGACTCCCAGTCGCTGTCGTCAAAGCCGGGCAGATGCCATCCGAGACGCTCGGCGTGTAGATCGCCCTCGTTGTAGGTGCCTCGGACCGGCTCGATGAGGTGGTTACCGCCTGCGTTGCCGGCAACCTTCCACGAAGTGAAGTTGGCGTCCGTCCCTTCCAGCCTGGCCGTCAGGATACCGCGAGGATCGGGTGCTGCTTCTCGCTGCTCCTTGCCCATGGTGTCTTGGATGACAAAGAGAACATTCTCCGAGTCCATGAGAATATTGACTCCCTGGAAGGATGCGTGCAGCTCTCCGGTCTTGTTGACCATGACCCCAAGCCAGGCACCGACGAATTCGCCGTTGAGGTACGCCGAGAAGCCGCTCGCAAGGCCGCCGATGACTCGCAGGTATACTCCGGTCGGAGCATCGTCGGCCGAAGCGTCGAATCTGCCTCGCCACAGAATATTTCCGGCGTGATACCCGTACTCATCCGCAAAGAGGACGGGGAAAGTGTCCGGCGGGGTCCAATGAGGAGTCGTCATGTGGTCAGCATCTAAAGGGAGCATCAATGATCGGAACCAGTGGCGTGGAAATGACAAGAGAGAGACTGACCTGTCCATCGAGAATCGTCGTACGCGGGATCGACCTCTGGGAGTCCCTCGGCTACCTTCCATTCTGTCAGAGCTGGGAGTTGAGCCTGGACGCTCTCTACCGTGACCTCTGTAGCCTGAAGTGTTCCGACCAAAGTTCCGTAGCTAGACTTGGTCACGTCAAGAAGAGCGCCATTGAAAGTCACCTTGGCGACGTTCTCTGGAGCCCAGACCTCCACTTCGGTCTTGCTGCTCCAGTCACCAGTGAGATGGATGGAGTCACCATCAATGCTTGCTGTCCGCACCAGATACGGACCAGAGACGAGAAATACAACGATGGCATACGTTAGTTTGATGTTTCACGTCTCTCGTGCTTTCCATTCCCATAGATTACCGGTGGTGTTTTCCCAAGCCAGGGGGTTGTTGTCCAAAGTCGGGGCCCAAAAGGCAAAGGCTGAAGCGCGATCGACAACGACGGCTTGTACCCCGTTGTCGTAGTTAAAGACCTTCTTCCTCTCTCCAGCCAGGAAGTTGGTGATAACTCCATCCTCGGTTTTGGTGAAGCTTCCGCAAGTCGAGGTGCCGTTTCCAGCAAGCTTGCCCGAGGTCGGACCCTTGAGCAGGAACTCTACAGCCTCTCCCCGAGGGGCCTAGAAGACGACGACTACGCGATCCCTGAGGTCAGATGCGGTAAGGATCTCGGCCGTTGAGTAAGTAATCTTCTTGCCAGTGGCTCCGAGGGAGAAATCCGTGACAATGGTCTTGGACTGGATGCCGTTCAGGGTGATTGAGGCGTTGTGCGGAATGGTGAGCCTGCCAATCTCCGTGTTGACGTTGAGGCGGAACTGAGAAAACTCCGTCGAGGGCGAGTATGCATGGCGCGTGACGTAGAATGCTCCCTTCGTGTCGGGGTTGCGAAGCTCCGTAGCGAACACGTCAGGGTTAGTTGAGTAGTGCGTGCCGTTGCCGACCCGCTCGACCTTGGCAAAGTCGCGGGCCGCGCCCATGAAGAGACCAAAAAGCTTGCCCTCGTTGCACTTGTCGCCGATGAGCCGGCTTTCCTGGATCGGGGCAGAGTAGTCGTAGCTCGTGCCAACTTCCGGGAATCCAATGTTGCCCCAGTTGGTTCCTCCATATAGCATGTAGATGTTGACGGCCGAAACCTTCTCGGCTAGATTGTGGCGGTAGAAGAGGTTGACCCAGGTCGGGCCCATGTTGTCGCCGCATCCACCTGCAGGGCCGTCCCAGGGGTTGAAGGAGCCTTCCTGAAACTCCATCAGGAACGAAGGCTGCGTCCAGGAGACGCTTTGGAAGTGGGTATAATAGTCGAAGACGGTGTATGGCTCGACGGCGCCGTTAACGGCCAGGCACTGCTCGAGTTGGCACGTCCAGCAAGCGGGGTAGTGATCGAGCCCGTAAACATCAACCTCGCCGCCGACGTTGCTGTAGTCCTTGGACCAGGAACGTGTCCACATGTTCGGGTTATTTCCAGTGAAGGGAACGTCGATGCCCCACTCGCGATGGTTGGATTCGAGAAGCTCCATGTAGTTGATTGCCGACCGATTGGGCGTCTTCAAGTCCGGGTCAAGGAACTGAACTTCGTACTCATTCTCGAGTTGCCAAAAGATGATCGGTCCCCCGTTGGTGATGAGGTGGGGGCGGACATTCTCAGCCACGGCGTTAGAGTACCTCTCCCAGACAGCCGTTTACCTGGGGTCGTCGTCGCGAAGTGGCCCGTAATCTCCCGTCGTCAGCCAGCCCGGAAAACCTCCGCCGTTGGCCTCGGCGTTGCTATACGGTCCGGGACGATAGACGATGTAGAGAACGACTTTCTTTGCCAGTTCGAGGGCCTTTGCGAAGTCGTGAGAAACCGTTTCAAAGTCGAGAGTCTTGTTGTTCGGAGCATGCCAGCCCCAATGCTCATACAGAACAATGCCGTTGAAGCTGCAGCTCATTGTCAACTACCGATGCAGATGTCAAAGAAGGGTGGGATAAAACTTACCAGGCAGCCTTAATCTTCTGAAAGATGTCTTCCCACAACTCTGGGACCGGGATGCGCCAAAGGTGCAACTATTGCCACCGTTAGATGACCACAAGGATACCCCGTTGATGAGTATGTTTGTTTGCTTACCTCCCAAACCAGAGAAACAGCCTTCAGCTGTTCACTTCGATACTGTAGTGGTCCCTGAGAAGGGTGAGTAAGCTGAAAAAGCCGGGTTCGTACATATGTGGACATATCTATCTCAATTACCATTGGACAACTTTGTTGAGACCGTTATCATGAAGGGGCCATTGCTGGCAGGACACGCCTTAGAAAACATTAAACACAACAGAGAGCTTGACAGCAAAAGACAGGAGATTCATTCTGAATATGACGCTCAACCTGAGTCTCTGGCTTTCTTACTTTTCTCTCGGATGAACACTACTGTTCGGGAGCTTATTTGTCTAGAGTTTTAACCATCTTGCTCTGGGTTTCACCAAGACTCTACAGCCGACGCGCATCGCCTTTCCCAGGCGCATGTCGTCACCGAGCCAAGCGTCGACGATGAAATCTCGTATGAATCTGTACTACGCCGCATCCCAGGCACAATGTCAAATTTGCGCTTCCTGGGGTATTGATGCAGAGATTAGACGATCCCGAGGTTGCCCAGCCCCGAACACCCTTGTACCCCGCGTTGATCCCCGGGCCATCCCACCGGCACGCCTTCTCCATCGGATCGGAACAAAGATCAAGGTCTTCATGACCATTTCATATCTCCCTTGCAGCTTCATCCGACGGAGATACATGCCGATGCCGGAACCCAATCCAGTTGAGGCGACGCGAAGCCGGCTGGGCGCGTGAGAAGTGATGGATACACTACCGAGAGGGCCTCGACTAAACATCGAAGGCGTCGCCAACATGCTTGGCAGCCTATCTCTTACTAACAGGTGGTAGTCCCAAAAACTGGTATGTCGGGAACAGCGAGGAATGGTCATCGCCGATCGGTCACCCACAAATAACCGTTCACGAATTAGGCTATTATTCCTGCGATATTCTCTCTTGGAAGAGCTTCAACTGCATCCCGCAACTTGCCTGCCTTCTGTATAAGGAGATTTCTTTGACAAAGCACTTCAGGTACATTTTTCCTGGCTCAGGTTCCTCCACATTAAAGCTTGTGATGCACCAATGGGCACCCGTCAACCATATGACTTTATTCGCGGGTAAAGCCCCCCCCATTGGAATGTTTCTATCGACGCATCTTCACCCTCCATCGGACGATCAACAGCTGCACTTACGATAGCTGAGCAGGTTTCAGCACAGGGAATTCTGATGGTCATCGGTCATAGGCTTGCGCCCTGGGTGACCAAGACAATCAAGGAGAAAAGTCAGATCGAAAGTATGGCACAGAGAAGTGAAAAGCAAAATGTGCTTGAGGATGATGTCGTGCTGTAGTCAACCAACTTTGTTCTGAGCACGAATATCGTCTGTGAGACTACATGTAGCCAATGCAATGCACCAGATGTTACCAGAAGCGGTACTCCATATCGCTGTGGGCATAATAGATATCGGCAAATATCAAAATAGTTCAATTCTCAAGAGGAAGCGTTGCTTGGGGTGAATCATCAACAAACGTACCTGTGGAAGGGATATAAAATGCATCTTGCGTTGACGGCGGATGAGAACTATAGTGCGTATACCTTTTCGCTTTTGCCCGTAGCTGTTCCATTCGGCGCCGACCAACATCCATGTCCATAAGCCGTTGATACAAGAGTAAATGAGGGACAGTAAGAGCTGAGGGCTGTTCGCAAGGAGTACAATCTTCATGGCCCCGAAATCGACGGGCTGCTTCGTACCATTGATCCTTCGCCCCTGAAGTGACAGGCTCGCGGTCTAAAGATACTGCCGCGAAATCATTCCAAAGATCTCCGAAGCTAAGGAAGTGTGTGTTTGTACTCTGGGCGCCGCAGTAGAATCAGCCGGCAAGTGTTTCACATTCACCTGGCCTTGTGATTGAGAATGCGGTCAAGAGTGCTACAAACAAGAATACTTGTCACAGAGAAATTTAAGCAGTCCTTATTTCTCAAAATGTTTAAGGACTTTGGGGTTGCGTCGATAACGAAGACCCTTCGACCTAAAACAAGATTTCGGCAGCACAGTTCCCATTGAGAGTTCGATTGGAACTAGACGAGATACCAAACAAAGCGACATTCACTCAGAGCTACGATTTCCAGCGCCTTCAAGGAGCCCCAACGGTAGAACCCTCGATCTCGAAAAGCAGTGGAAGAATCGGGGTTGTTGGCGTTGGCTGACACAATGACGCAGCCACATGATGTCCTTGTGTCCCCGCCCGTATGTCGTTCGTATCCAAAAGGCGTCCAACGACATACACACTTCCAAGCGCCGGCACCAAAGCCAGGATAGCGTGCCAAACCGATTACCCTGTGGCGCTATCCTTCATCCCTATGGAGGCGGTTACATCCCGTATCATAACGCTCTGCTGACCGAGCTGACGATCCAGATATGCAATTCACGCCAAACCACGTCTAACTCGTGACAGTTGCACCAGCACTAGAAATCAGCCTCGCAAAACCTCGATATACAGAGTCGGGCATAGAAAGCCAATTACCTCACAACTTGCCACTAGAAACCCCGAGTCTTCAAATGTGAAGTGGCTAAAGAAGCAAGCTTTATCTCAAGCGCCAAGCGCGGGCATCAGTTCAAACAGCCCGCTCGGAGTGTTGTTGATCTTCGCTTGGGCCCGGCTCCGTTATTGAATGGGCTGGAAGTGACTGGACGGGACTGGACCATGATGGGCGCCCCGTCGTGGGTTGCATGCCGCCAGGGGGCGATCCATGGACGCACCCCGACTGCATTCCAGCGAGCGCTGCATGGCGCCAAACGGTTCCAGCCTCGACTGGATATATGTGTGCTTGTACCGCCTGCGCCCACGGTCGTCGCCGCGCGCTAATGAAGCCGCTTTGGTCACATTGCGAGCTAGATTAAGCCTTGTCAGCTCTATCAGGGGCGATCAACGTACGGAGAACGCCGATGGGGATGGGTTTTAGTCGGAAACGGCGTATGGAGAGTCTTGGCATATTGAAACGCCGCGCAAATCGAATTGTTAGAAGCAGGACCCAACCAAGCCAACATAGGTTGTATTGATAATGGTACGTGGGAAAGAGAGGTATTGCCGCCCTGTTCGAGTTCTATGGATTGCCCGCTTATGTCATCTGCCAATATTTGACCGGTGAAGATAAGAAAGAGTAGGTAATCTTGTTGTCTTAAGGGCCATTTGGATGTCTTTCAGTTTCGGTATCTGGGTTAGACAGAAGATCATCGAGAGATCCTCAGCCAAAATGCGTCATTCAACACTACCACGCCACTAGAGACAACTGAAATGACACGATGGCTGGCTGCAACTGATCTGAACATCATGATGGAGATCAAAAACCGGGAATGACACTGTTTGTTCAGCAACGAGTAGTGATCTACGGCACAATGCATTGTGAGGCCGCCGAGTCGCCATCTTGGGTCTGGATATGGTGAATCGGTCATCCCTTGGTGACTCAAGCTTTCGAGATGCTATACCTGTAGCGGCCGCCTCGTCTGGGCCCGTCGCTAGGACATGTGATGCTAGCTAGCTATGTTTACTAGGGAACTCTTTGACGCTACGTTTTAAGCTTCCTCGGGTAGTACATTCTAGCCCGTAGTCGAGAGCTAGCGGTACGTGGGAAAATGACCAGGCGGACTTAGACTTTGCGGCTGAGCTTTTCTTTGACGGATCGTCCTTTGCATTCAGGAAGATGTCTCAAGAATGAGAGACTTGGCTCTCTACAGACAACACCACTTGTCGCTTCCCCACGTGTTCACGAGACAAGATGCCCTGAAAGAGTAAAGCTTGAATGCCATTCAAGGAGCTTGTCCGTTTTCTTCGTAGTGACCGAAGGCCATGGACTTTGTCTGACTGAGAGTACATCGTTCGCCACCCCGACTTTGGTCTCGAGCCCAGGCTATGAGCTGAGGCTGCGCTAGTCGACGTAGACCGGTGATGGAGTGGCTAATTCAACCTTCACAAGGGCCAGCCCGGCCCGCAATGGGAAAGCAATTCTGAATAAATCCAGGCTCCTTCCCAGCTCTAATCTCATGGCCATCCAGAGCTCAGAGGTGCTTCAAGATCAACCTTACTTTCTGCCGACACCATGGCTTCTTCCAATCACAGTTCAGGAGAATCGCAGCACATCCATTCCAAAGATGAGACGACCACGGTCGTTTCGCCGACTAATAACCGGGCCACGACCGGCGAAATGAAAGAACATGACGAGGGATCATGAGAGGAGCTGGAGCCCAAGGCCGTCACTCGCTCGCACTTTTCCAGATACATAAACGGCCTCACCGTCCACATCCCAGCCGTCGCTACAGTTGCGGTCCTCATATGGCTCAGCCACAAGGAGTTTTACTGGTTTTCCGAAGATGGCCCCTCGGGGAGCGTCAGCGCCGAGACGATCATGAACCTCCTCCAGTTTCCGGCCAAGCTGGCTGAAATCTTCCTCCTCGGCTCCCTAACTTCCATCGCCATGGCAATGTTCCGCAGACGATTGATCGGCGGGGGTGTCCGCTTCGGGTTTCTCACCGCCGCATACCGGATCGGAGATACAGGCTACCTGACGTCGCCGCCCTTTACGAAGATGGGATGGAAGGGTCTTGGTGGTTGGGAGTTCATTATCGCCCTTTATCTCATCTTTGCCACGATCATGTCCCTCATTGTCGGCCCAGCGTCTGCCATCCTCCTCGTACCCACGCCCGGCTGGTTTGCGATGTCGCGCAACCAGGCATTCGGCAAGATTGATATGCCCATTTTCTACGAGACGACCCCCGAGAACGTCTGGCCGACCGTTTTCGAAGACGCGGGCCAGTGGACGCAGCTGGCCGACTGCAAGGCCACTGAGGGCATTTACCGCACCTGGTGTCCCGCCGGCGGCTTCTCAGAGATCTGGAACTGGGCCGAGAGCTACGGCGCCACCGACCTCAAGACCAACCTCACGTTCCAGTTCCCGTCAACGGACCTACGACGCGAGCTCATCCACGCGCAGGTCGGAGATCAGAATGGAACAATCATTTCCACGACACCGTCCAACTTCTTCATGATCATGTTCGGTCTTTTCCAGAAGTACATCAACGACAACGACCTCGGGGCTGTTTCCAGCAGCCCGAGGTACCAGCTCAACGCTAGGCTCGTCGACACCACGGATGAAGCCAACAAGGCTAAGGACAGACCCATCTTTCAACCCTTCGTACAGGCGAAATGTAGAGTCTACAATGAGGTCACCGTTCAGCAGACGAACCAATCACTCACTTACCCCACGGATGCTCTCAACTGCTTCGGTGATGTGGCTTGCGAGAACCTTAGGAAGAACCCACCGGCGCTCAAGGAACAGTGGTGGAACGATCCCAACATGGACGGCCGCCTGATTTCCACCAACTACTTCCCCTATGAGAACAGAAGCTCGGTCGTTCTCGTGGCCGGTCAGATCCCGGACAGGAAGCGTGACAGATCGAAGGACATGGTCTACACCTGCAGCCTCCTCGCGAGCTGGGTCGCGTCCAACTTCTCCACGGATCCGGCGATCAGCGACGCCTTGGATTCCAGCCTCAACACTGAGCAGGCCATGCGCGACACGTTCGCCAAGAAGACGCTCGACAAGGGCCGTGTCATCAACTTCGACCAGAGCTGGTTCCCTTTCATCAATCCGCCCTTCAACACATCCAGCGGCCAGACTGGTGTCAACCCTAGCAAGCCTATTCTCGAGATGATCGGCCTCTTCAACGGTAACAGCTTGCACGCCGCCAAGGAGCGTGTCGAGCCCATCACGCACCGAGATTTTGTCGACGCGGAGCGCTTCCTGTCTAAGCTGTTCGGTACCTACCTCACCGAGGGTATCGCCCGGACTGGCTCGTCGCAGGCAACATTCGTGAAGTTGTCGACGTCCACCAACCGCATGGAGCTTCAGGACCTCACTTCGCTATACAGTTACTACGACGGCAAGTACATCGTCACGCCAAGTCCTACAAATGCCTCTGCCGCCCGGTGGACGTATGCCAACGCCTCGTTCGACGACACCATGTCCTACGACACCACCAAGAACACCTGGATTCCCAGCCAGCTGAACTTCGACTTCGATGCTAGGAGATACGGTTTTGGAACCGGCCACTCTCGCGAGACCTTGACCTTTGCGCTGAGCATCATGTATATCTACCTCGGCGTTGTGGTTTCCTACGGCATAACGGTCAGCTTCGCCCAGCTCATCGAGCTTACGGGGCGTCTCAGGCGGTTGCGCGTGCTCAGCGTGGAGCCGTGGGACGATCTCCAGGATCTTCTCGTCCTTGCGTTGAGGTCTCCACAGCCCCAGGACTCCGATCTCGGGGACGCCGGAACGGGTGCCTCTTCGGGTGTTTGGAGCAAGAGAGTTAGGGTGAGGGCGGACCAGAACCGCCACTTGCAGCTAGTATTGAACGATGGCGAAGGTTACACAGAAAAGTTGGATATCACGGGGAAGACGAAGTATTACTGAGGTGGAAAGGGTGCATGGCTCTACTCTTTTTTGTTTTTTTTGGCAAACCAGATTGTGATGGGTATATGGGATTCAGTTGTATTTCTTCTCCTCTTATGTACACCTCTCGCACTTGGGTCAAGAAGAATTGTTATATGTTACGTATGAATACTGCCTTGCAAAATGCTACATGTTCATTGGTGATGTGGCCTCTTAAGTCCAGTAAAGCTAACAACACAGACAGGAGGTCTTGCGCACTCCAGTAAATCCGGGTTGGAACTAATTAAGCTAGTTTCAAAACAAATGAGTGCAATTTGACCTGCTACTGATTTCGGAACATGGACACAATGAAGCTTCTTTGATGTGTGGCTGCACCACAGTGCAATACAACGTTCTTCTCCGCCACCATATCAAGTAGAAGTATTTCTCGGGAGCGACTGTAATGTTAACCCAGCAAAAACTCAACTCAACATCAGAATCCCGCAAAAACAGAAATACTGTCGAATGCCTTTCCAGTTGGGTCAAATATGATGTTCTTCTCGCACGAAGAGCCGAGGGCAGGGAAGGAAACCCAAGCCAGCTCCCAGTAGTTCAATCCGGTACCTCCGGCCTTCTTGATAGCGTTTGCGAGGCGTGTGACATATCCCACCTGACCTTCGGGGGTCGGTGGAAGGGTGAGCTAGTCGGCTGGGAATGGGTACTCCGGGTTCGAGCACACGGTAGGCCAGCACGTCTCGACCACCTGGACCTCCTTGTTGTACTGAGTTGCGAGGCTCTTCAGGGTGCTCTCGAGGTTGTTGAATGTCGCGCCCTCTCCCCAAAAGAGATAGAAGGACACCGCGACTACATCCCAGTCGTCAACGGCCGGTAGGCCAGTGCCGAGAACCATGTCGTAAAACCAGTGTTGGACGCCGCTGTCGTATCCATACGCCAGGTGAGTGAGGATCTTCGTATGGTTTCCGAGAGAAGAAGCCCGGATGGCTGTCGCCCCGGCGTGAAGAAGACGTGCCAAGTTCTCCGGTTGGTCGTATTTCCCGGTGGGCCAGAGCATGCCGCCGACGATCTCGTTGCCGATGGTCATTATCTCCGGGTACAAGACGGCGGCTGCAAACGTCTCGCATACCTCGGAGGTGTACTCGTAAAGCCGTGCTTCGAGGGCGTCGATGTCCTCGGGCCATCCGGTCGGGATTTCCTGGAGGCCCGGGATGGTCCACGTGTCGCTGTAGTGGAGATTGAGTCCGAATAGGAGGCCGGCGTCTGTGGCCCGCCGAGCCAGTTTTAGGTTGTAGTCGATGCCATGGTCGCCGTCAACTCGCCTTTTCCCACCGGGCCAGCCCAGGCAGGACTAAAGTATCACGGCGTCGACTGGTCGTCGGTCCTTGCGGAAGAACGCAGCGGCGTCGTCTACAAGAACCCTCAAGCCGTCGAGATGCCCCTCGAAAACATCCTAGTCGAAGCCGGCTTCAACATCGTGCGCCAGCGCGTTTGGACGGACGGGGGCTGGAAGAGGCAGTTTCCGTTTTGCAGGCGGAGGCCATGGAGAGGACAGCCATGAGAGGCAAGAGGATCATGGTGACGGCGATTTTCATAGGAGATCTTGCTCCTGAGTTAAGTTGACTTGAACCACCAGATGAAAAGGAGAAGCTGAAGGAACAATCCACAATATGTGTTCTTTTTCTTGCTCCCCTTTCCCTGCGGATAGCAGAATCACAGAATGGCTAGATTTACCTCCTTTCCCTCAAACACCTGTTCGGATATCGGGCTGGCTCACAGCGCTAGGAGAAGCCCGCATAGAATCACACCTAGAAGCCATCCCCACATGACACCAGGTCATGAGTCTTCTTCCGAGGCCTCGAGGGACGGCTGCGGGTATCCCATCTAAGATTTCAGGGTAAGCAATCATTTCGTCTCCGACCTGGACGGCTGATCGTCACTGAGAGAGCATGCAGCTTAACCCATAAAAGGGTTAGAGGGAGTAACGTTCGAGTGGCTCCTTCGGAATCTTGACCATGACGGAATCAGGGTGCCGAAGTTGGGCGGGGCGGCACTTCACGATCGACATTGTGGTCAGCAACAGTATTCTTGGGGGAAATAGCTCCAATCTGTTCTTACTACGAAACGACTAGTCTAGAAGACACGAATGAAATGAGACCGTTCTACAGAAATGCGAATAGCCAAAGTGAAGTAAGATCGGGGAACACGCTCGCGTGTTTGTTCATCAGCCAACAAAAAGAGCTTCGTCACGGTGATGTCGTCTCAACGTCAAGGTCTTCGCCGTCGCGCCAGAGGAGGAAATGACACGGAGACAGAAGTCCACCAAAACAAGTCATATTAAGATACCGAGAATTGCATGTCCCTCGCGAGGTAGGTTCCGATTGGTGACATGCCAGGTTCCGTCGGTATCCCACTGGCTCCGGTCCCACACGCCCCGACGGAACTTCCCCAAAGCTCAGTCGACTGAACCCGTGGTGTTCCATCCGACGGAGATGGATAATTCCCATGTCGAGCCGGCCTGTCAGTCTTCTGACCTGCCGAAAGAACCAGATTGCTTCATTCTAGTGACGAAAGCAGCTTCGTTCCATCAGAGCCAATCCCCAGCCGTTTCCGGACCCCGGATTTCCATGCGGTCAGAGCTACCCCGCGGGGAAGAAGATGTACGGTGTTGTTGGATGGCCCATATCAGTGGAAATGGTCCCGTGTGTGTCGTTTGACAAGTCACACGGCGCAGCCTCCTTTCCATCGGGTTGGAAGTTCACTCCAAATGTCTCTTCTTTCCCAACTGCACGAATATCCGGCTAAGCACTTTCATCCGGGCTGTGAGCTATGTACTTATAGCGTCCAGAACACACCACTTGGCTCACGATGTAACCTTTGCTCCCGACAAAATCGAAATAATTCAAGTTCACGAAAGTTTTATCATCTTCTCTGGATCATTGCTTACACGCATTCTCCTGTATCGCAAACATGGGGACTGAAACCGTTCAGGGAACGGCCGACCTGTCCAAGATCGAGGCGCCCATCACTTGGAAAGCGTACCTCATCTGCGTCTCGGCAGCCTTCGGCGGCATCTTCTTCGGCCACGATATTGGCTGGATGTCGGGCGTGCTCGGCATAACCTACTATATCCAGCAGCACACTGGCATCGAGTATGACTTCCAGGCCGGCGCCCTGGTCGACGAGTCGCAGACCTTCACCATCTCCTCCAGAGACAAGTCTTTGATGACCTCGATCCTGTCTCTGGGCACCTTCCTCGGAGCACTGATCGCAGGTGACTGTGCTGATATGATCGGCCGCCGCCTCACGATCGTGATGGGTTGCGGCATCTTCGCCATCGGTGTCATTCTCCAGATATCAGGCAATGGAACTTTGGCGCTTATTACCCTTGGGCGCCTCGTGATTGGATTGGGCGTTGGTTTCGAGTCTGCAGTCATCATCCTCTACATGTCCGAGGTCGCTCCGAGGAAGATTCGCGGTGCTGTTGTCTCGGCCCATTAGTTCTGCATGTGAGTATTGTCGCCGCAACCCATGGCCGTGCTGATCGTTCATGGATATGTCACTGATCCCCCTTGACAGTATCATCGGCCTACTTCTCGCCAATTGCGTGGTTTACGAAACGCAAAACGGAAGCGACTCCGGATCTTTCCGCATCCCTATCGGAATTCAGTTCTTTTGGGCAATTATAATTGCCGGTGCACTCATGGTTCTACGTAAGTTGTGATCTATGCGCCTGCTTGTGTCTCCTCCAAGCTCTAACAAGAGACAATCAGCGGAATCGCCCCGGTACTTTGTCCGCAAGGGAAAGATCGAAGAGGCAACGCAAGCTCTTTGCTTCATCCGCGGCCAGCCCACGGAGTCAGAGTACATCCGCGACGAACTGGCCGAGATCACCGCCAACTTTCAGTACGAGTCGGCCATGGCGCCGGATCGAGGCTACATCCAGTCGTGGCTGGTGTGCTTCAAGGGGCCGATCACGAAGCTCAACTCCCACATCAGAAGAACGATAGTCGGGGCGGGAATCCAGATGGCGCAACAGCTAACTGGTATGAACTTCGTCTTCTACTACGGAACGACGTTCTTCCAGCAGCTCGGCACGATCTCCAACCCCTTTCTGATATCCCTCATCACGACGCTGGTCAACGTGGTCACGACGCCCCTCGCCTTCTGGACCATCGAGCGCTTCGGGCGCCGCCCGCTGCTGATCGGCGGCGGCATCGGCATGTTCGTTCCGCAGTTCGTCATCGGCGCCATCGGCACCGCCCTGCCGACCGACGAGGCACTGGTCAAGGGCATGATCTTCCTCATATGCGTGCAGATCTTCTTCTTCGCGACCACCTGGGGCCCCGCGGCGTGGGTCGTCGTCGGCGAGGTCTTCTCCCTGCCCATCCGCTCCCGCGGCGTCGCCATCTCGACCGCGTCCTGCTGGTTCTGGAACTGCGTGCTGGCGGTCATCGCGCCGTACATGACGGGCGACGAGAAGGGCGCGGTGAACCTGGGTCCCAAGATCTTCTTCTTCTGGGGCTCGCTCTGTTTCCCGGGCACCTGCTTCGTGTACTTTTTGGTTCCTGAGATGAAAGGACTCTCGCTGGAGCAGGTCGACCGCATGCTCGAGGAGACCAGCCCCCGGAAGAGCGCGGCGTGGGTTCCCACGACCAAGTTTGCTGTTAAGATGGGCCACGTGCAGAAGCGTGCCAATAGCGTGCACAGTGATGTTGCAAAGGACGTTGGTGTGTAAATGGAAACGCAGTCGGCTGGGCTAGAGAGTCGTTTGCTATTTACTGGCGCAACACTTATTCAATGGCCTGTCTATGAGTGTTTGTTGAAGTATCTATCCTGTGAGTCTCCAAGTAGGATCAAAGCATTAATGTGGAGATGTTGCTGAGTTGAAGTTGATCAGCAAGGGGACTATTATTTCACACCCCCAAGATGACTATCCCACACCCCACAAGCAGCAGTAACGACAACGACGATGACGAACGATAGTAACAATAAAATACTAAAAGTAAATAGTAGTAGGTTAGAATAGCTAGAGGGATGTGAGATTCATCTTGGGTCGTGAAATAATGGTCCCCTTCAACAACATTCTGTTTCCTCAATTTTTGTAACAACTTCAGCCACGACTATGAATTACATCCCACGCTGTTTTAGGTAGTCTGGACTAATAGTAATAGGAAATTTGTGCCTGACGAGGTTCCTTGGGGGCAGGGCAGCCCTCTTTAATTCCCAAATTCTTTAGCCGCGCACATTTCAAGTTCGTTTCGCACCAGTGCATCAGAAAGTAATCAAAAAATGAGCGCTTGAACCCCAAGAAACATTCCCATCCCAATCTAAACACCTTCCCACTCATTCTCTCCAGCCCATTATCACCGCCGCCCCCGCCAAGCCAATTGCGGAACTATTCCCGCCCCTTGGCATTAAGCTTGCGTAGTCCGATGGGGGGGCGGGCCCCTCTTCTCTTCGGAGTTTACTCACCGCGTGTTTCTCGCTCGGACTCCCTCCCTAAGGGGCCCTGCAGGATCAAAAAATGGATGGGCTCACCAACCGCCAGGCAGAAGCAACTGGTGATTCCACAATGGCTCCATAATAGCTCCATAACCTGCCCGCCGAGGAGCCCCTCTCTCCGCGATCTCCGCGAATCGTCGAGTTTCGGGGTCGGAGGGATACGCATCCTTCCAGCATGTGAGACATCGGGGGCAAATGCCCGTCTTCTTGAGACTTAACGCCGAAAATTTGCGGACAGGTCTACGTACCAACAAAGCAGTGGAAGAAACAGGAACCACGAAGAAAGAGTGGAGGGTTTTGAAGGGGTACTAGTATTCTTGCGAATTGATTCAACTCTGCGCTAGTCGTGCCGGGATTTCTTGCTAATCTACACTAATGCAAGAGAGCGATCTGCCACGCCTGTCAAACAAGGGGGGCAGGCCACACCGACTCTCTTTTATTCTTCTCTAACAGTCTGGCAAGTTTTATTTATTCTTTTGTAAATGTCATGAGCATCGTAAGTTTTTACGTCTTCTTCTTGGAGTGAGAAGATACCGCACGGGAACCATGCCCCATCATGCCGCCTTGGTGATGTACATGGACTGGGCGTTGCAGTAGGCCTTGAGGCCGCCGGCGCCGTACTCGTAGCCGATGCCGCTTTGCTTGTGGCCGCCGAAGGGGGCGTCGTACTGGAGCTCCAGGTGCGTGTTGATCCAGACGTTGCCGGCCTTGAGCTTCTTGCCGATGGCCTGCGCCTTCTCGAGGTCCTTGCTCCAGACGGAGGCACCCAGGCCCATGTCGGTGTTGTTGGCGCGCTGGACGACCTCCTTCTCGTCGCTCCACTTGAGGACGGGGAAGACGGGGCCTGCGACAATCTCGTATTAGCTTCGCGTCTGCGACGGAGTCCCGAAGAGGGACGATCCCCGGGGACCAAGGGAGACTCACCGAAGGGCTCCTCGACGACGATGCGGGAGTTGTCGGGGGGGTTGTCGACCATGGTCGGGGTGATGAAGTAGCCCTTGCCGCTGGAGGAGGGCGCCGTGGAGCCGGCGGCGAGCTTGTGCTGCTGGGCCTCGATGTCCTTGAGGAGGTCCTTGACGCGCTCGAACTGCAGCTGGTTCTGGACGGGGCCGAGCATGGTGCCCTCCTGCTGGCCGTCGCCGACGGGCAGGTTCTTGATGACGTTGGCCATCTCGGCGACGAGCTCGTCGTAGATGGACTCGTGGATGTAGATGCGCTTGATGGCGACGCAGACCTGGCCGGAGTTGTACAGGGCGAGCATGGCAATCTGCGAAGGGAGTCAGTGTCAAGTCTCGTGGCCGGCGTTCGTTGAGCGCCGTTTCGTACCTTGGGGGCAACGGCCTTGATGTCGACGTCGGGGAAGACGATGGCCGCATCGTTACCGCCGCTGTGTTTTGCAAAAACGCGAGTCAGTCATCCGCACTGTAGATAACAAGCTTAAATCACGAAATAGAGGCAGCAGGCAAGGGGCCCGTGCCGGTGGGAGAAAGAGGGTGGGGGGGGGGGGGGGACTGGACTCCACTCACAGCTCCAGGGTGACGCGCTTCAGCGTCTTCGCGCAGCTCTCCATGACGCGCTTGCCGGTGGCGGTCGAGCCGGTGAAGCTGACCTTGTCGACGCCGGGGTGGGAGGTGAGCCAGGGGCCGAGGTTGTCGTCGCCGCTGAGGGCCTGGAAGACGCCGGGCGGGAAGACCTGCTGGGCGAGCTCGGCGATCTTGAGGTCCGAGTACGGGGTGAACGGCCTTGCGAGTCATGTCAGCCGTGCCGGAACCTTGACGGGGGCCGCGCCGGGGAACGGGAGTTGGCTCTTACGAGGGCTTCAGGATGAAGGCGTTACCGGTGATCAGGGCGGGGGCGATCTTGCCGCAGGCTGTAGGACTGAGTTAGTCGAGCGTCGATGCCTCTTTCGAGGACTATGGGTGCGTACCAAGAAGGATGGGGACTGGAGAAATTTGTTAGCTACCAGTAGGACAAGAAAAGGTCGCATGAGTGTCTACTCACAGTTCCAGGGAACAATGCCGACGGCGACACCTGGTGGTTTGGTCAGTAACGGAAGACACCGCGGGGAACGACGTCCGGCGCATACCCAAAGGCACGTATCTGGTAATGACCTGGCGGTCGGGGTCGTCGCTGACAGTCTCGCCGGGGAAAGGTAGCGTAGGGACTCCCCTGAAGTGCTTGATGGCCTCCGTGATCTCGAACTGGGCGAATCCGAGCTGCGCGCGGGAAATAATGTTAGATCATTACTCGAGGCGGGAACGGAGCCCGCACGTGCCAAGGTTCGCCTCGACGTCCGGGCTCAATCATCGGACAGGATCTGCTTACGGGCTTGCCCTGCTCCTTGGTGAGCAGCTGGGTGAACTCGTCGAGGTGCTGCTCGATCAGGTCTCCGAGCTTGGCGACAGCCGCCTTGCGCTCCTCGTAGGGGGTCTCGGCCCACGCCTCCTGGGCGCGGCGGGCGGCCTGGACGGCGCGGTCGACATCCTCGGCGGTCGAGAGGGGCACCTCCGGGTTGGCCTCGAGGGTGGACGGGTTCACGCTGTGCCTGGTCTTGGGCGTCTCCTCGAGCTTGCCGTCGATGACGTTATAGAACTTGGTGAAGTCGATCTTTGCGGCGGCCATGGTGGGCAAAAGATGTGACTTGCGTCTATGTGATATTTTCGTGTAAGACTGTTGGTTCGCGGGTAGCGGCAAGTTACGTCCGGAGGGCGGGCGCGTAGTGTGGGAGAAGGGCAAGAAAAGAGAGTTTGGAGGGGTAGTGATTCAGGGTCCGTGATCAGGAAGAGGAAGAGGAGGGACGAAGAGTAAAAAGGAAACGCGAGGGGTGAGATGGGACGGGTAGTGTATGCGAAAAGCGGCCTTTCTGTCCATTCTTTTGCTCGCCCCTCTCCTCTCCGCCTCTTCTTTCTCCATCAGTCTATCCCCAAGGGGCAGCTTTCTGGTGTCGATTACCATTGACCAAGTTACAACGAACCAGTGGAGGGGCCAGACAGTGGGCTCGAAGCCGGGATTGCCATGTCTTCAGCCGAGGCCCCTCAGACGGAACTCCACTGTCGATGTCACGATGTCTGTTGACGATTCGCACGGGCCGACGGCCGTCCGCAGAAAACGGAGTCTGGCCCGCGGGAGGCGGGGCCCTCCGCGAGCGAGTTGTCCATTTGGGGTAGCTCACCGAGGGGAAACCCTGGCTCAGAGGCACGGCTTTTACGCCGTCTCGCTCGTTGTGCCACCGCACCAACGAGCGTTGAAACGTGATGGGCCTGTTTTTCGGGGATAAAAAAAAAGTGGAGGGGCGAAGTGAGAATGGAGACACTCGGGGGTTGTGATATTGTAACACGGTGACTAATGAGACAGAGTTACTTGTGGTTTCTTACTAAGGAAGGGGACCTAAAGACAACGATGGGGCTTCTTACTAAGTGCAGTGCCAGGCAACGACGAAGAGGGCAGAGTCTCGACTCTTGTAGACAACACAAGGGAAAAGAAACATCGGAAACCCAAACATCCCATCTCACACGCACGGCCAGCATGGCACAGACTATGCGCTACTGCGGGAATGCCGTGCTTCAGAAGCAGAAGAAGAAAAAAAAAAAAGTTGGAGTCGAGCTCGGCAACGTGCCGTTTTTCCCTCACCATGACCATAACTTCACACGAATTGTCATCGCGGGGCCATCGAGTTTCCCGATTTTCCCTTCTGACTCGACCACCCTCCGTCCCGTGCTGACGTCGTCAAACCCGCCTCTGCCCCCCTCCGTTTGGCTGGCTTCGCTCTGCAAGGTCGGCCGGTCATGCATACATACCTATCTGCATTTTCAAGTCAAGCTCGACCCGCCTGCTCGGCGCGCGCGCACTCTCTCTCCTCCTCTCAAGGCTTTTCGGGCTGCGGCGTCGGCACTTGGCTTGCCTCGATAGATTGGCTGCGCCGTCCGGTTGAGATGGAATTGGAAACCCGAGTTGATCAGATGGTCGCCCTTTCCCCTGGGGCCCGGCAAGGCCGCAGGATTGGGAAGAGACGGATAAGATTGCGCAAGCCAAGGGAGTGAGCCAGACGGTCCGATAAAGTGCTAGACTCCTCGCCGTGCTGCAGAATCATCTTCCAAGCAATAAAATGACATGCATCCCTCGCGAACCACATCGGACCCTCCATCCGCCTGGACTCATCGGACACATCATTCCATGGCGACAACCATGGGCGGCGAAAGCAATCACAACCGTGCGGTCGTCTACGCCGAGCCCGGCACCACGAAGACGGAGCTGGTCGAGCTGCCGATACCCCAGCCGGGGCCGGGTGAGGTTCTCGTGAGAATGTGAGGGGGAGAAGCAACACGCCCTATAATCTCGGTGAATAATGAGCTGACCGCTCGACTTGTAGCCAGTTCTCTGGCGTCTGCCACACCGATTATGGCTTCTGCATGAATGCGTTTTCATCGGTGCCGTTTCCAACGCCCAAGGGTGAGTTTGGGAACCTTTCTTTTTGCAGCGGCGATCTAACATCAATCTCAGGCCAAGTCGGGGGCCATGAAGGCAAGTCTCCCTCGTATGGCTGCTCTGATGGAGAGTCAGCCCTCCCTTTAAAGTCTGACTAACACCTCGCCACCTAGGAGTCGGCGAGGTCGTCGCCGTAGGTGTAGGCGTCACAACACCTGCGATGGGGGATAGGGTCGGCATCAAGTACGCCGCCGACGCCTGTCTGAACTGCGGTACGCCGGGCCCTTTCATCGCCCTCTCACCCGTTCAGTTACTGACCATCTTTCTCAGATCGCTGCCTCCGAGGCGGCGAGTCGTCCTGCGAGAAGGTCAAGCTGTCGGGCTACTTCACCCCCGGCACCTTCCAGCAGTACTGCCTCTCGTCGGCGCGGTACGTGACCCCGATCCCGAACGGCCTGGGCTCCGCCGAGGCGGCGCCGCTCATGTGCGGCGGCGTCAGCGTCTACACGGCCCTCAAGCGCGCCGAGGCCCGCCACGGGGACTGGATCGTCGTCGCCGGCGCGGGCGGCGGTCTCGGCCACCTCGCGATCCAGTACGCCAACGCGCTCGGGTGTAGAGTGCTTGCGATGGACCTCGGCGCCAAGGAGCGGTTCTGCAAGGATCTTGGGGCCGAGAGGTTCGTCGATTTCACTGCGTACGCGACGGAAGACGACCTCGCGGTGGCCGTGAGGGAGATCACCGGCGGAGGGGCGAGGGTCGTGCTGATGTGCTCGTCGAACAAGAGGGCGTACTGCCAGGCGCCGCGGTGGCTCGGGTTCCGGGGGAAGTTGGCCTGCCTCGGCGTGCCGGAGCACAGCAGCCCGGCCATCGGGGAGGTCGAGGACATGCTCAACGATGAGCTGACCATCTTTGGTGAGTCCCTCCCCCGTCCTCCAAGGCTGCTGCGACTTTTTGGCTTTCTTGTGTTCGGCGATAACGTCTAAAATGCGAATCGGTTGCTGACAAAGACCCAGGCGTCAAGACCGGCAACAGGCTCGAAGCCAAAGAATGTCTCGAAATCGCAGCACGGGGCAAGGTCAAAACACACTTTCAGCTCCGGCGGATGCGAAGCTTGACAAAGGTAAGGCCACCTCCGGAAACGCCCGCCGCGCGGTAGTTGATGGATGACGGAGGTACTGTTTCGAACACGCTCGCTGATACCTGGCCACAGATCTTTACGGAAATGGAGTCTGGTGAAATCAAGGGACGCGTGGTGATGGATCTCATGTAGCGGCCGTGACGGATGTCGAAGTGTACGTGACATAATTTTCAGAAAGGACATGGTTATCTATTTGGGAAATATATCGCACCAGTATGTTTTACAATCGAGACTTGCACCTCGTCGTTCACCTTTCGTGACAGCCTAAGATCGTTCCAACGGTTGGTTCACTCTCTTGGGTGGCCATTCATCTCAACAAACATCGGATCAAACGTGTGAACGGAATAATGCTCCATAGGGCGGCAACAGAGCGCCCTCTCTACCAACCTCTGGCCGACTGGATGGCACCTGCTGGGCTCAACGAGACCAGGGTAAGCTCAGCTCGCGTGCCAACGTCGCCCAAACTGGAAACACACTATGTTAAAGTTCCGACTTTCCGGGAGGCTATATTGAACGGTCAAGCCCGGCTCGTGGTGTCGGCAAACCCAAGCCGTCGTCACGCGGCCGTCCACGTGCCTCTCTTCCTTCCCCGCGTTGCCTGTAGATTAACCCCCCGCGAGAGAGATTGTGGGGTTTTGAGGGGAAGAAGGGCAAACCCATCGAGATCCCCCGCGAGTTACCCGAGATCGCGGGAGGTTTTCCGAACAGACGGACGCTTCTTCTGACTCTCTTCTCCACATCCCACACACACCCTTCCCGGATCTGGAGACCCCGCGAATTTTACCCCAGATAAGGTCGAGTCAGAACCGTTGAAGGATTCTGAGTCGAACAGGATCCTTAACGCCCCAACGCATATGCCCAGCAGAACGTGTTGTTGTTTCTTTTCCCAACCGTCAGCATCGTGCGTGTGTCTCAAACCGGTAGTTCAGGCGCCGACTGCATGCAAGCATGGTCCACGTGGGCAGGTTTATTTACCGTTGCGCTCGCGTGTTGGGTCGGTTTTAACCGATGAGCAGATTTTCTGACTCGAAGCCTTTTTTTTTCGACAGAAATTACTGATCGTTGTTTCTGACACGTTCCGCCTACGATCGTTCTGCGCGATGCCAAGTTTTGTTGGGGGGGCCGCGAATTGGCAGGACCGACATGGGCGATACGCTCCCTCTGACGCAGGCGAAGTATCATGCGACCCGAGACCAACAGCAACCATCGACGTTGGAACGGAAAGGGCGGCCGCAGCCAGATGCTTTGTGTGGTTACGTCGCGACGGGACCTCGGGCGGAGATAGGAAGGGTTTTTGATATCAAAAGGGAGTCAACCCTGTCCTCTCCGGATTTCTTTCAGGCCCTTCGAGCTCTACCGGGCCGGCTCTCAGCCTGAACGGAATCATCGACTACTATCAAGATGCAGTTGACCGATACCCAAATCCTCCAGGCTCACTGCCTGTTCTTCGCGCTGGGCGTCCCGCTCCACGTCTTCGTCTTCCGGCGGGGGGAGTGGGATACCAAGACCACCAGGCTGATCAGGAACTTCGCCCTCAGCGTTGGGCTTCTTACCGCTGCTCTTTTTCAAGTTGCTGCAGAGACCTTCCCGACCGTGCCGGCGGCTTTCGGAACCGCGTGTTCCCTAGTTGGCGTCCTCATTGCCGGAGTCTATGCCAGCTTGTTCGTCTACCGGGCGGTATTCCACCGCCTCAACTCATTCGACGGGCCGTGGCTCGCCCGCATGTCGAACCTGTACATCACCTCGCGAGCCTTGAAGAAGTTGCATCTCTATTCGGAGGTGCAGGATCTCCACAGAATGTATGGAGACATTGTTCGGATCGGCGAGTCCATCTCAAAGTTGTCCTCTGCAACTTCTTAACTAACATGACTCATTCCCAAGGACCTACGGAGTTGTCCATCAACAACCCCAAGGCCATCATGCCGATCCACGCAAACAGGTCGCCGTGCACCAAGGGCCCGTGGTACGGGGTTCTGCACCCGATGTACTCGCTCCAGCTCGTCCGGGACAAGCAGGAGCACAGCCACCGGCGGAAGGCCTGGGACCGGGGATTCAGCTCCAAGGGTGCGTTTTCTCCCATCCAAGAAACCAGGACTGAACTCAGTTGCTAAACCACAACCACAGCTCTGAGAGACTATGAATACCGCGTGGCCAACTACACCAACCAGCTGCTCTCGCAGATCGAGGCGCACAGGGGCCGGCCGTTTAACGCGGCGGACTGGTTCAACTTTTACAGCTTCGACGTGATGGGCGACATGGCGTTCGGCAAGACTTTCGGGATGCTGAGGGAGGGCGTGAAGCACTACTTCATGACCTCGCTGCACCGGGACATGCAGGCGATCGGGTCGTTCAGCCACATGCTCTGGCTGTTTCCGATCTTCAAGAACACGCCGGTTCTGAACGAGAATAACAAGAAGTTTTGGCGGTTCGTGACGTCCCAGGTGGATGAGAGAATCAAGGTATGTAGCGTGGAGTGATGTATAAGACGACGGAAGACTGACCGAGACGGACAGAACCCACCTGATCGCCCTGACGTCTTTTCGTGGGTATTGGAGGATTACCAGGCTATTAAGAATCCTACCTGGCAGGACAAGCTCAACCTTTACGGCGACGCGTATCTCATAATCGTCGCGGGAAGGTAGGTCTCGGATTCTCTGAGGAGGGTTGGTGGTTGCTAATGTCTGGTGCACGTCCAGCGACACGACCGCCGCGTCGCTCACCTGCCTCTTCTTTGAGCTGGCGCAGAAGCCTGAGGTCTACCGACAGCTAAGGGCGGAGGTCGACGCGTACTTCGCAGAGCACGCGGAGCCGGAGCACTCGGCACTGGCCAAGCTGCCGTACCTGCAGGCGTGCGTGGATGAGGCGCTGAGACTGCACCCGCCAGTGCCGTCCGGGGTGCAGCGGATGACGCCGCCCGAGGGGCTGGACCTCGACGGGACGTTCATCCCAGGCGATACTATTATTCAGGTTCCCACGTATACGATGTTCCGCGGTAAGTGGCCGAAGGATCACCGTGTGACCGGTGCGCATGTCTGACATGTGTAGACGAGCGAATCTTCCCGAACGCGACGGAGTTCATCCCGGAGCGGTGGACCACGCGGCCCGACATGGTCAGGGAGCCCGGGGCCTTTGTCCCCTTCGGCACCGGTAAGCATCCACCTCCTACGAAACCGGAGACAGGGCCAAGTGAGCTCCAAAGACTGACGAAACTTCCAGGCAAATACTCGTGCGTGGGCAAGCAGCTCGGGCTGATGGAAGTCCGATACTGCGCCAGCCAGATCGTCCACCGGTACGACGTGGCGCTCGCCCCCGGGCAGACGGCGGAGGTCTTCGTGGAGGGGAAGAAGGACGGGTTCACGCTGTCGCTGCCGGAGCTGGAAGTGATTTTCAAGCCGAGGGAGGAGTCCGGGCCGAGCGTTTGAGCGAGGAGGGAGCCGAGAATCGTACGATGGTGTTGAATAACCTGAAGTTTGGTGTTGTCTCTAGTTTGTAATAATTACGGCTTGGTTGTATCAGTCTGTCCATCGACGTTGGACATGCACATCACAAGTCAGCATTTGATACGGGGTTTGGTCGGTGAGCTGTGGCCAAGATGCCGGCACTTGGCCGAATTGCTTGGCAGGGATTTCCTCGGCAGAATGATGGTTGATCCTGGTGTGGCCACGCGAGCTGGGAGACGTGCAGGGGAGGGTGTCTTTGAAAGAGAATGGCTTCTAAAATAGCAAATGACACCGAGAGACCAGCCGGAGACGGCCTCCCGCGGAATTTGAAGAATTTGAATGTGAAGGGAAGAGGGCTAATTATCCCATTAATACTCAATAGACCACTACGGATGTACACTACCAAGTGGACTGTTTGTTCCACGGTCTAAAACAATCGCGCGGCATGGCCGGTGCTGATTCGTCAGAGAGCTGTAGCCGAGTCCACCGGCTCGGCCGCCGTCCAAACTCTAAATTTGGATGGATACTGGCAGCAGGAAACCGGCGCCGACGGGTACGGCGGTAGGTGCCGCCGTTTCTATGCCGCATCGTTATGCCGCATCGTAGAATCCCACTTCTCGGCACTGACGCACCTGAGTCAAACAAAAGATAAGATCCGATCGGTTCGTAATGAACATGCCTGCCGAGACGAACAAGAAGACGCCGGGCGAGGAGAACCCCAGTTGAATCGGCCGAGTACTTGCCAACACGGTCATCTAGAGTGTTGTAAGCACAAGGCCAGTGTACCGATACTCCATAAGGGTGTTTGTATTTTACCCCACATTCTTTGCACGTAGGTATGTACCCTGGTCCCCTAACCCTGGCCTGAGCTCCTCTCCTGCCTGAGCTCCTGCCTCCGCAGGGTAATGCTCTTCCGCGCCTCCTCTTCTCGTCCCATGTACTTGAAAACAGAACAAAGCACCGGCGTGACCGGTGGATCTAGGTTCGATGAATGCATTTGACCAAAGTCGCGCTTGCCGGACGAGGCAAATTTGCCCAAACTACAGTAGAAAAAATACAGCAAAGATTCTTCTTTTTTTTTCTTCTTTTTGTCATTTCATCTCCCGATCTCCTTCCCCTGTTTGAATGCCCGCTCGATCCACTCCTGCTGCACATCTGCCGCCAACTCTCTCTCCGCACACACTATCGAGTGCCCGGTTTTTCTGTCAACCTACCTAATTGCTTCTGGCTCCTTTCTTTTTTCCTTCTCTTCTCCCTTCCGTTTTGTTGACGACTTATTTCGGTCATTGGCGTTGGTCGTCCGCTTCCGACTAGACAACAATCCGAACTCGGGCAGACGACAGCGGCACAGCCCCAGGGGAAGAGTCCAGACGAAGAGGAAGGAACCCACAACGCGGTTCAAACTCCCCCGTCCTCTCTAATCCCGCACAAGACAAGCTCACAACAACACACAAACCCCCCCTCCTTCTGCCGGATCGAATCTCGCCCTCTTCCCCCCTCCCCAGAGCATGGCGTCCGACGGGCCAAGCGACGATGTCCCCACTTCCGCAGCAACCCCCGGCGGCGCGGCCCCGGCCAAGGCGCCGCCCTCGGAGAAGGAGATCGCCCGCAAGCTGCGGAAGCGCGAGCTCGACCGCAGGGCCCAGAGGCAGGCCCGCGAGCGCACCCGCAACCGTATCGCCGAGCTCGAGGCCCAGGTCAAGGAGCTCCGAAAGGACGACTCCACCAGGCTGTCTGCCTGCATGGAGCAGCTGGCCACCGTCACCCGCGAACGCGACCGCCTCGCCGATGCCCTCAAGACCATCGAGCGCACCATCCGCGACAACGTCCGCGCCGCCTCGTCGTCGACGTCTACGTCTACGTCTACGGCGCCGTCCCGGTCCGACCCCCGGGATGCCCCGCTGCCGCCGCCGGCTTCGTCCATGATCGCCGGTCTGCCTGTTGCATCCTACAGCGCTCCTATGGACGCGATGCCTGGGCTGCCTGCCGCTGCCGAAGGCCTCGCGCATTGTCATGGCCAACATGGGGGCGGCGTCGGCTACGGTGCAGTTCAAAACGGTCTCCCGGCGACCTCCAGCGTGCATGCCCCGAGTGTTCACGCCCCCAGCTCCACCCCGGAGAGCCTCGACGCGGCCGAGGAGATGATGGACGAGGACGACGACTGCCACGACGACCACGACGACCCGAGCCTCATCGTCCCGCCGCCCGAAGAGCCCTGCGACTGCGTCGCCGTACGGACCAACCCCACAGGGCCGGCAGCGCGGCGCGTCAACGTTTGGAGAGCCGTCAACTCAGCCCTGGCCAAGAGGACCAGGCTACCGGCGGGCACCCACCTGCCCGAGGATGGTTCCGACGAGGACATACCAGTCCGGGCGCTGCTGGAGGGATGGGATGCCGTCGCGAGGTCGCGGCCGCTGTCGAGGCTGTGGAAGAAGCTGCGTCGCGTTGATGAGCTGTGCTTTTCGACGTGCCCGCCGACCGAGAGGCTGGCTATTCTGCGGACCATGCACCTGTTGTTACAGTATCACTCTGATCCCACGCCGAGTCGCTACGCCAAGCTCCCGACTTGGTACCTCAAGAGGTATGCCGGTCGTTGTCCCTGCATATGTGCCGGCTGAGTATCTTGCTGACGCCGAAACTCTCAGACCATCACAGGCCATGCCTCATTCGTACGCCATCGACTTTTTCGTATGGTAAGTCAGACCCGTACCCAGTGGACTAGCTTCGGAGCTGACGAATGGGGAACAGGCCCGGCGTGCGGGAGCGCTTCGTCTTTGGACAGCACCACTACTGCAACAACCAGTTCTGGGAGCTCTTCGGCCCCAACTTCCACTTGCTCTGGCCCTACGAGTTTCGCGACGCCTACAAGAAGAGCGTCGTCACCGGCCAGTACCAGATGTCACCCATGTTCGAGCAGAGGATATCCGATATCAACTCGTGGACCATGGGCATTGACTTCTTCACCCGCTTCCCCGAGCTCATCGCCGACATACCCGCCTTCCACTCCATCTCGCAGTCCCTCACGCCAGTGGCGACGTCGGCCCCGGCAGTCACCTCGCCGCCAATGCCGCAGCAGGCCTCGCTGTCGCAGCTCAAGGAGAGGGACCAACAGCAACAACAATCGCAGCAGATGCTTCTTGCGCAACATCATCACGAATCATCCCCCGAGGCACCACCTGCGCCGGACCCTATCGACCCGCAGACGGTGCACGTATACCCGCAGGGCATCTACAACATGCTGACGCCAGCCTTCATGGAAGAGTTCGTCCCGCAGGGGTACGATACGCAGACGAATCCCGCCACGTATGGCCCGCTGGCCGGCTATTTCTGAGGCCACTTTCGCCGACGGAAACAGAAATGGAAACGGCAGTCGCGAGGGATCAGGTTCAAAGTGCACGGTTCGAAGGTTCATCCTCGCCGAGCCATGGACCTTGGTCAGAGTACCAGAGAAGTGCAGCTCCCGTCACACGCCACAGATGGGCGAATCTGGGTTGTCCCTCTGGGACTGAGTTCATCAATGGGTGCGCTCTGGACGTCCCCGGAAAAAGACCACGGCGGCACGGGCGGGATGTTGGTGCAGGTCCGCAAACCTGTCGGCTGCTAGAGTTTCGGGTTGCAGGACGCCCCCAGTGTCGCCCGGCTGTGCGTTTCTTTCCTTTTCTGGCCACAGGGCTGGATGCACCTGTGACGAACACGCCATCGACGATGCGAATGCGACATCTGCCGTACTACAGGACGGTGGACGTCAGTCGGTTTGGCACGCGAAGGATGTTTGTTGCCCGGGATGCAGGCGAGACTGTCGGAGCGAAGCACCTCTAACCAACAAAATTCTCGGCTCTTTACATACATCAGTGAGCCCATATCTTTCTGGTCTGTAGACAAGAGGGCCTATACACACCCGGACGAGCCTCACCGGCACATCAAAATTACGACGTCAACAAGACAATCGAATGCGAAAATGTGGAAGCAATGTACGAATAGTATGGAAAATATTTGGTAGCCTGTAGCACTATGTATGAGTATAAATGATGACCTGAGTAAGTTGCAACATTCATTTAGAGCAGTATCACAGACAGTCATGTCGTCAGGGCTGAATCATGACGGTTCCTTCACCGATTGCATGGATGGAGCTTCACACTGGGGCGGTACCTAGGTACCTGGTCGCGGAGCCCCAAAACGGGACATCGGCTTTTCCGGATCCGGTGCCCCGACGCGTCACCTCAGCCGCATCAAACGACGGCGCGCGTTGTTCCCCGCTCCCATGCAGAGCTTCTCCCCCCCCCCCCCCCGCCCCCCGCAACCACCACCCCCACGAACGCTCGCTCATCCGTCCCATTGCCAGTCGATCCATGTCCACCGCGCGAAGTCAAATGCCTTGACGGGACTTTTCATCCAGTCTCCGGGCCAAAGCCAGGCTTCTCGCCATGTTCAAGTTCATCAACACGACCGCAGAGCGTCCACAGAAGCGCAAGGTGGCTGCACAAGCCTGCGAGACGTGTCGCAAACGCAAGGTCAGTTAATGGTGCGCCCCTCCCCCCGCAGTCCCGCAGCGAGTCGAGCCACCGACAAATCCACACCCACAACGACCGACCGACCCCCTCTCACTTCTCATCTCACTCCATATTATCGCGTTCCGCACCATGTCGTTGGGAACCGAGGATCCGGCTTGGGACTTGGGCTCTCGACCAATCGGAGCGCACCTCTCTCCTCCGACCACCGACCTCCGATCGCCGACGACGCGTGCCAGTCCATCGGGAAGGTCAGAAATGGTACGACGTGACTGACAATCCTTCTAGAAACGGTGCGAGCACCTGGAGAATGCCGTTGCTTCTCCGCCCAGGACTCCCGACTCCGAATCCTCCCCTCGAACCCCGCTGCCTTCCGGCTCCACGCGGAGGCCCTCGGACGGCTCCGCCGTTGCCTCCTCTTCCCGGCGACCCCTGGTGAAGTCGAGACCCAGTAACGAACAGGCTCCCCCGCGCCCAATTTCCCGCGACTTGACGACCGCGGCGGATCAGAAGCCCAAGCCTCGCCTGCGGACCGTCGACGACGACCACGGCCAGCATGACGACGCCCGCTTCGTCGGCGACCTGAACCCGGAAGGGGCCTTCCTCGCCGACAGCCCCGGCACGAGCCGCGGTTACGCCGAGTCCAATTCTGTTGGCGTCTGGTACTCTCGTCGTAGTGTCAAGACGGACTTAACGTCGGAAGTGGCGTCCGCCGTGCCCGTCGACCATGCCGAACACCAGTTTCTCGCGGTGCTGCCCAGGAAAGCTCACTACGACAAGCTCGAGGCTATCTACCTCCGTTACGTCCACAGGATATTCCCTGTCCTCAACCTGGACATCCTCCAGAAGCCATCTCCAAGCATATCTCAGATCCTCTGCCGACAGGCCGTCTGCCTAGCCGCCGGCTCGAACCCCAGCGCGAACCCCTTCCTGACCCTCGGAGAAGACGCGACGACCGTCTTGACGTACCCTGAATTCGCCCAGCGCCTTTCGGCCGCCATCCGCAAGGCGATGGGCCTGGGGCTCGTGAAGGACAGGGTCCAGTCGACGGCCTTGCTTGCCATCCTGTCCCTGTACACCCACTTCTCCGAGGACCGTCACCTCTCGGCGGAGCTAGCCGCGCAGGCCGTCAGCAACGCCCAGACCGTCGGGCTGCACCTCATGAACCCGCCGGCAAGGAGCGAGGGCCCGTCCTACCTCACCCGCCTATTCTGCTGCGTCTGGGCTGCCGACCAGCTCAACGCCGCCTTCCACGGGCGGCCTGTCATGATGCACGAGAGAGACCTCGGCAGGGACGTGCAGGCCTGCATCCAGGAGCAAGACGGTTGCTTTCGGCTGTTTCTCGAGATCGTCGCGCTCTTGGGCCGCATAATCGATCTGTACCGTCCGGCCAGGAGAACTTCGAACTGTCTGGTCATGGAAGACCTGCCCAGTTTCGAATGCCTGGTCGATAAGGCCCAGGCGCTCCGTGTAGAGTCTCGCCTTCTGGGTAGGTTGTCGGAGCTGGCGGGTCTTGGGCACTTACATGCGTGGGCTAACTGTTCTAACAGCGTCTCTCGAGCTCCTGTACCACGCCATCTCCATCCTCTCGTGTAGGATACCCGTCGGGCCGTCGCCATCCGAGTCCGCGTCGCTGGCACACACCCGACAGTCCCTCTCCGCAATCAAAGTGACCACCATCGTGGAGGACTTCGGGCCCTCCCTCTCGCACATGACCTTCGTGCCCTACGCCGTCTCGCTGTCCCTGAGGGTCGCGTACCGGGAGCTGCGGTCCAGCAAGGTCCCGATGCTGACCGCGAGGTCGCGGCGGCAGCTCCAGGCGACCTGCCGCGTCCTCCGGGAGCTCGGCGGCATGTTCCGGTCGGCGCTGGTCATGGTCGACCTCGCCGAGCAGGTCCTCCAGGAGATGGCCCAGGTGTGCTCCAACGCCGCGAACAAGCCCGACGAGCAGGGGGGCAACGGCGGCGCCTCGACGCACGCTGCGAACACGCCCCGCCAGGAGGCCGGGCCCAGCACGGCGCAGATGGGGACGGAGGCTGCGAACCTGCCGGATCCGAACGCCCTCCCGGAGCCGCAGGGGCCGTTCATCACAGCTTTTGACGAGTCGTTTTATCAGGGCCCTGCGGGTCTTGACGTCTTTGAGTTCTTTGACCCGAGTTTTGATCTGGGGGCTATCGATGCCATATTGGGCGGTGATGCGCCGCCTCCGGAACTGGGCCACTTTGCGCCTCCGTTGGCATGAAATGGGCTGCTCTCGCCGTTGCCCGCGGTAGTTTTCAAGTGACGATCTTATATATGGAAGCCTACGTGTCAATGCTCACGATATACTACAATCTTGTGACTATGAATACCAACCGATAATTATCTGCCTTGTTCTCAACGACGCCCCCGAGCTCCCTCTGTCGCCCTTCGCTGTACGGATAACTATCGTGCTCATAACATCGGCTTCAAACAACTTTCGTCGCCGCCCTCCAGCGCCCTTCGTTTTTCCTCACCTTCCGCTGGCCAGCCAGGCCCGCGTCCACGCGTAGTCTTCTTGCAGTAGGTCGATCGGGATGGAAAGCCGCATCCGCACCTCGTCGCTTCTCGTCGTGAAGTTCTGCGTCAGGGTGAGGTTTTGTCAGAAGGGGCCTGGCCTCCGTCGAGAGTGATCGAAGCCCGCAACATGACGGATGAGATGCAATATCTGGATCGTGGGCCGGTCAGCCGCGTCAGGGAAGCCAGAACTGTCTCTTGCGAGAAGGTGTCTGCATCGTTGACCACCTCTGGCCTGTCCGTGGCCAAGAGCGACGGGTTTTCATCAGCGTTGGGACCGAGTGCTTCGTTGACCGCGAAGTCGGCGGGGCAGGTTCATCCTCGTCGCTCCGGTGCCGCGACCTGCGTGACGTGCCGGGCCTCATCGGCGGCTGCGCGCTTCCAACGACGTCCGGGAATATCATGTGCATCCCCTTGTTTTCCGTCCCCATGTACCCTTCCAGCGGCGCTTCGAAGACGATGATATCGATTTCTTCCAGCCTGTTCGCGGATATACTGTGGATACATCGCGTGTCTGCCGGCGTGGACTTGGGGAGCGTGGTAGGTGCTGCGATGACAGGCCTCGTCGGCCAGCGACTCTCTCCTGTCGACGACGAGTGGGTTTATGCCGGCAAAAGAGAGGGGGATCGTTTCTGCCTGCGGCTAGGGAGAGGAGGATCAGTAAGTCATATATCCAATCCTCTCCCGGCTCCTTCGTTCGGAAGTACGACAGCCCCCATGAAGCTGTGGACCGAGACAGGGTGTGTGGGTTGTCCAGTGAGGGAGAGGTGCGGTTCTCGAAAGCCGCAGAGGATAGCACTTTTTGTAGCGACTGTTTTATGCTCTAGTGGTTGAGTTAGATTCCGACGAGAACGGGGATGGAGTGTAGCGTCATTCATTTTCACCGCGTGGGTTTTCTTGGGGCCATAGCCCATCACGAAGATTGTGTTGTGCTCCGGACGGTGCGGCCTCGTGCTCCACAGCTCCGGAGAACTCGCGGAAGCACCACGGCCGCTGTCACCATCTTGCGGATGCCACTTCTTTGTACAGCGAGATTGGATCCGCCGATTCCTTTCTCTTCAATCTTGATCTTGTCCCCAAGGGAGTATCTGGGTTTCGAATTTCTCGCGAAGGGATACTTCCCCGGGGGTGAGGTCCACGTCTACAAGCAGAACAGCTACCCGCCGGGGGAGTAGGATTTCAGGCTTGAAAGGATGAGGGATGGGGAGAAGGGGTTGGTCAGGGAGGAAAAACAAGATGGTTTCTTTGCTGGAGGGGGTCAAAGGTAAGTTTTTAGAGGGCTTGGGAGAGTCGGCGGCCTTGATGGGAGGATTGGATGGGGGAAGGTATGAGTACGCATTGTTGAAGTTGTTTTGAGATGTTGGGCAGGTGTAGGTGGCTAAGAGAATGTCAGGCGACTTTGGTGATGGGGTGGGAGTTGATGATGGTGAGCTGCATGTGAACTGGTGCGAAATGGAGGGTTATTGGCGATCCGGGAAGTTTGGCTGGTCGTCGATACACGTCACCACCCATCTGTGGTTGCCTTTGGGTTGCTGTGATGGATTTCCGCATCAAGTCTCAAGACTCGAGCGGAGAAGATGGACCATCGTGGATTGATTCGCTGCGAAAGGTCGGGCATGCCAAATGATGAACAGATGAATGGGTTCAGTTGATTTTGAGCTAACGGGCAGCTCTTGAACGGAGAGTTGAGAAAGGTGAACACAGCAATAACATGACGATAGTTCCCGGGTTCCAAGGAGACTAGACATCATAAGCGAGGCGAATGGCAGCGAAAGGGAGGAAACAACACAATAGGTGTTTCACTCTGGTCAATATGTAGCAACTACGAAAGCAATCTTTCGGGTGAGTTTAGTCTTCCAGAAAACATTCACAGGATGAGTACTTCCCAAAGTCGACTCTGGGTGGTTGATGTTTATTCTGTAAAGACTTATAGATAAAATAGCTAGTAAAGCTAGGTAACGAATGAAGTTGGCTAGGCACCGCCAGGTACTAACAAGTTCGAACTGAAGTCAAGCAGAATACAACACCAGCCGAAAAAGAGCCAGCAGTGTGTAAGTAACCGCAAGATCCTCCACTTGACTGCGCCGAGACTTCAAATAAAGCTTGTGAAGTCACGGACTGTTTCTAAACGCGCCCCCCGCGCCCCTCATCAGACGGGCGGGACCGTCGCCATGGGCCCGATCGGTCCTCTGCTGGCGTTCGTTCCGGCTTGGTGGCAAGCCTTGGGCCCATACTGCGCGGGATAGTCCACGCGAGTGTGCATCGTCGCGCAGTTGTCCCACAAGAGGAGATCTCCCTCTTCTTCGGGCGGGATCAAGATGTACTCGGGCTTCAGGATGCGCGTCTGGATGTCGAGAAGGAACCTGCGAACCTCGGCGAGGTCGTTTATGACCTTGGGCTCGTCATCGGGGTTCAGACGGATGAAGAGCTTGCGGGCGGCGTTGGCCTGCACTTGGAAGGACTTCCGCCCGGTCTGCGGGTTGACCCAGACCATGGGATACTGCGCCGTGTTAGCGTGAGGTCTTGGGCAACCCTGAATGAGTGCGACTTACTCGTTTGATCTTCTCCGGCTCAGGACCGATTGCTTTCAGCTCCTCCTCGCGAAGCTCCTTGCCTTGGCTGACCAACCCCAGCCCCGTCGGGAACACCTTACACCCCCGGTTCCACTCATATGGCAGCGGCGCATACTCAACCCAGCTGTTATCCGCGATCCTCCTCTCCTCGTCCGTCAGCAACTCCTCGTACAGCTGCGAGCAGCAAAAGAACGGCGTCAGCCCGGGGGCCGAGCGCATGCTCCGCCCGGACCCGTCGTCCCACGCGATGGTGACGTCCGGCCCCTTGGGCAGCCTGAGCACGCGGAAGGCCGTGAACCACGGCGGGTCGCGGCTGTAGAGCGGCGCGTCGAAGTGCCACCCCTGGAAGCGCGTGTGGCCGCCCTCGAGCTCCTCGGGCGAGAGCGGCGGGTGGTGGTTCTCGTAGGAGAAGGACTTGTTGAGGTTCAGGTCCTTGAGGCCGTAGTGGTCGGGGCCCTGGTAGCCCTTGCCGATGACGTGGACGTTCTCGGCGGAGGGGACGCCGGTCACGCCTCTTGCTTTCTGATACGGGGCGTCAGGAACTTGTTACGATGTAGGTTGGCTGTAGTTACTTGCCAAGATTCCACCGCCGTGGGGGTGGAAGTCCTTCATGAACAGGTCGGGGTTCTGCGGGCCGGCGTCGGGGTCCAGCCGGGTCACCAGTTCCCACTGCTTGATGGGCTCAAGGTTGTGTTGCCCCTTGATGATGACGAGCTTGTGTTTCCAGACGGCTCTTTTGAGATCTAGGAGATCTTGGTCTGCGAGACTCAAGTTAGCGAAGGCCTTACTTCATCTGAAAAGACCAGCAGAACTCACCTGAAATATCATTGACATCCAGCCCAGTAATTCTCGCCCCAAACTATGAAGTAAACGTTCAGCAGTGCATGTAGAAGTTCGTCTGGGCCGGGAGCTCTTACTCTGGTCTTCTTGCCCTGCTCAGGCTCCAAAGACTCCAGCTTGAAACCCATTATTGTCACTGTCGGAGGCAGGTTGGAAGATACCAACTATCCAAATTGCGGTTTGGAAAGGCTTGGTAGATGGCCTAGCGACGGAAGGCTTAGTGAGCTCTGGAGAACTTCCCAGGAAAGCTCATACGCAAAGGTCATGCATACAGCAGAGCCCTCCCTTTGATCTTTCACATCCATGAGCCTTGAAGAGCATCCGGGAACTCAAAACACTCGTCAGCTGGTGTTACGACCATGATCCCTCCTCTCCCAGAGTTTGCACGCGGAAGCCAAAGAAACTGCAATTATGCACTTACCCCGTCGTTTCTTAGTTTGGGATTTGGCTATTCCAATAATACCTGGCGCCACCGGTAATCAGGGCTCCCACGCACATGCTGGACTTCTCCACCTTTTCAGACGGGAAAGCCAAATGGCTACGAACGCCGATGGACCGAAAGCCCGAGCTTCTCCAGGAACATAGTTTCCAATCTGACCCTCGACGTGCAGCAAGGCGGCGCCGCGCCTTAAGAAACCTGCGGCAAGTGGGGGGTTGCAACCTTCGGCATCGTGGGTGCAACTGTGCTACCCTAGTTCGAGTGCAGTGTTAGTCTCAACTCTTTTCAACCGGTTAATGTCCGAATTTCCATCGTCATGACTACTATACTGGAAGCTTAACGCACGGAACCACCCGCTGCCCTCCGAGTCAGGTTCTCGGGCCACCAATCACGGTTCCAATTAGGGAATAAAAGTTTCCAAGGGTGCCAGGAGAGTCTTTCTTCTTTTGGTCACGTTCGGTATGGAAAACCCGGTGGGATGCCATGAACGTGGTGTATCGGCTTTTGGAACCGACAGTTGCAGTCTGACTCGATCCGTGATAGAGATGACACTGAACATCTACCCTGACGTATGTTCATGGAGAGACCGGGGGAATGGAGAGGCTGCTGGTGTGGAGGGACCGATGGAGTGGAGAGACCGAGGAAGTAGAGAGACCGAGGAAGTAGAGAGACCGAAGAAGTAGAGAGACCGAGGAGAAATGAAGAGACCGAGGGAATGGAGAAACAGAGAAATATCCGCGACAACGTGGAAAGTATGATTCTGTATTGTCCACAGGTATGATCGATTCCGTGGCTGATCGGACTGCCATCTGAGGATCTAAGTAAGTTTTGTCGCTACAAGTCGACCGGAAGTATAGCAGGAAATAGAATGTCAAGGAATGTTCCGTTCGACTCAGACACTTTGGCTTCACGTTGGTCTAGCACATGGGAGCCCAAAGGGCTACAGACTACAGGAACGTTGTGTAATTCGTACGCTGGTTTTGCGTCCCAAAAGAAAAAGGGTGAGAGAGAAATATTCACCTCAATGTTGAACTACTCATGCTTGGTTGCCATTGACTTGCAGAATGTGTCCATTTGCCGACGCTACCTCCGAATTATGACTGGACATTTATTGCTTACAGCGAAGATAGTCTACATGAACGCTGGCGTCCTTCTTCTGACCAGCATTTTGACATTACGGTCCATGATCACGGCGATTCCCCAGTGTCTCGTCTCCGGTCTTGCACCTTGGCTGATCTTGAAATCGTAATTGAGTAGGAGATGCGCCAAAACAACCTTCATCTCTGATACCGCAAAGAAGCGCCCAGGGCATGAATGGGAACCATGCCCGAATGGAAGGTTATCAGGACCTGTTGTTGCAGCCAGGTATTTGTTTGGCAACTCTTCTTTGTCACGCAGCTCACTGAAGCGGAAACCGTCGTACTTCGTCGTGTCCGTCCCGTGCTGCACTTCCGGGGATTTGTGACTGTGGTACATGTCGAAGTAAACCGTGGTGTCTTTAGGGACGATGGTTCCATCGTCGAGGTGTAGCGGAGACGTCGTCATACGTCCCATGGCAACTTGCAAGTTGGTAGTCAGCCGACACGATCAATGACAAACGGCGCAACGGAACAGTTACCTAGAAACGGGGCATAAACTCTGGCAGACTCTCGGAGTAAGCTATCCATCTTCGACATGCTTCTCAGCATCGAAATATTCCATACGCCGTTGGGTAGCTCCGAGGTAACCAAATGCAGCTCTTTTCGTAGAGGCCCGATATGTTCAGGCATCGAAGCAATGTCAAAGACAGCGTTGGTCAATGCCTGAGCTACCGTGTCCGAGCTCGCCAAAGCAGCGCGTAGCTGCATTCGGGCGAACAGTGCTCTGTCTTGGGAATGCCGGACTCCTAGTCGTTTCCGTATGAAGTCCATCAGCGTGGGGAATTGGGACGCGTCCTCTTCACTCTGAGCCAGCAGAGGTTGCAGGAGATCGGCTGCCCGGCGTCGCCTATCAGAAAACCCGACGTGGCGGAAGATGAAAGGGTGTACAAAGGGCCGAAGCCATGGATGCCAGCGGTTCAAGGCATCAAAGGCCCGTCGAAGATCGTTGGAGTAGTTGTATGCGAGATCCTGCCATTCTTCGTTTCGCGCGAGGTCTCTTCCGACGAACGCCACTGCGTTGAGGATTGTGACAATGCGCTTGATGAAGGTGAAGGCGGTCACCTCTTTCCACTCTTCTCCATCATCGCAGTCCAGGCTCTTGTCAAATGCGTACGCGACCTCCTCTTGCAGTACTGGAACGAGGTCTCTTACATGGCGGGTTAGGTCGACCTTGATGGCGTTGAACATCTCCGGCATGGGCGTTCCCAAGTCTGTGTATTGTCCCAACCCACGACGGCAGACTTCCTTATCTGCGGAAAGTTGAGATTCGGGTGCCGATTTCAGCCTGTTGATTAACCTATGGGGGAGGATCACGATGGGCGGTTGGGAAGGGAGCGCGAAGGCTTTTTCGGGATACTGGCAACCGACATTGTTAACAAGTTGAATAGGGGGTGAAGTCGCCATGTTCAGAGGCTATGCGATTGCAAGGATATTGAAGATCGGCGCATGCTTACCAGCCTTTGGCCTTCTTCCAGTGCTGCCCTAAAGTCCCCGTCCGTACTTTTCCCCACCACCGGTAATGACAACTTCTGCTTGTTTCCAACATCTCGGCGCGCAAGAAGAGTTGCCGTCAGTAACACGGCTGAGACCAGAATCCAGCCAAGAGGATGGCTTTGCTTTCGGAGAAAGGCAGCGAAGATGATGAAGTGAGTCTCGTCAATCATCGTGTAGGTGGCGACCTGTTCGTCAAACTCGGTTGATGTCCAGATCGGGAGTGTACCGCAAGCCCCAGCGAACTTGACGTGGCGCTGACAAGAGAAATCATAGCAGAACGCGGGAAGACTGGTTTGACCGTAGCAGGGAACCTCGTGGTTTCGATGGCTGGTCGAGCGAGGTCGGTGAGGTTCTCAGAAACCAACATACCATGTTCAGGATCACATCATCGGCCATGCTCGGTGAACTGCCGAGCCTCCCCGACGCGGGCAATTCTCTGCCACTGTTGAAAGAGGGCAATTTTATGACAGGTGATTTTCCAACCTTAAACAAGTACTCGTCGCATCTCTGTCAGTAAAGTGGGCTTCTCCTCGAGGACGAAGTGATTCCAAAGATTGCTGTGCCGTTTTCCGGTTAGCCCCAACTGAGGCCGAGACCGAGTACGCGTCCGCATGATGCGTGTGTCTTATTTACTAGTAGTGGTGTGGAAGTACCAAGTAAGTTAGAGTTTATGGTAAAGACCGCTCGTTAAGAGAGCAGCCACGCAGGGAGGTAAGGAATGTAGATGGGATCAGAGTCCAGACGAAGTGACAAGGTATGGTACCTTCTCACTTCGGCCCGTTAGCTCACGATGGGCTAGTCGTTTCGAATCGCTTAAATGAATAAGAAATGTTGGCTTTTAGGAATACACACTGTGTTTGCTTGTGACTCATGACGATCCAGCACTGCTGACATGGGTTAAGAAGCTCCAGAACTACAGGGAGAACCATGATAAGACGTCGGAGTCAAACGGAGTGGAGTGGAGTTGGATGATTAATCTGGGGTCGGCTTTAAAGTCCACGGGGGAGCTAAAGGAAACCTTAATTTAACAACTGTGCGCGTCTCCAACATGGCTAGTGGTCAGCGGCTGAGTGACTTATCTCCGGCAGGCTTCTCTTCACTTCTGCGTCAACTCGGGGAGCATATCTGCTTTTGATAAACTCAAGGAAAAAATCTGCAAACCTATTAGAGTATGCATCGGACTGAAGCGGTCAAGCAGGTGTCAGTCGAGCTATGACTGACTAGACACTAAGAAGCGAGGAAGAAGTTCGGACTTGCACCCTGGTGTTGTAAACGTCTCCCGGACCGAGGTTTTGGTGCCGTCGTCTCACTCGCTGTCTGATCCCGCAGATTGCGGCTGAGGGTCTGGGATCGACTAAATTTGCTGCTGATCTTTTAACATGACTACTATCCATCGGTAGCCGTGCCAAAGAACGGATAATCTCCGCGACAACATATCCGTCGTTTTCTGGGCGGAGAAAATAAGCTTTGCCAAGTCCGTTGACGAGCACAACTACGTACACTACGTAATGCCTCCAGCCTAAATAGACCACAGAAACAGGGTTCGCGAGGTGCAGATACGAGTCTTGACCCATGGAGGGGGGTATGACACTAGCAGCATCAAAGGGAGGTGGAGAGGAGCAGACAAAATCTGAATAGTGACTGGCAGGCGCGATTTACGATGGTTGGGATGGAGGGTTCCACAAGTTAGCCAATGAGATACTGATAAAATCAGAAATCAGTTGATAACTTGGTCTTTGGCACCAATACAACATATCCGTTGCGCCGACGGAAAAGAACGAAAAGTTGCGACCAAACCCTTCCCTATAGCGTGGATGGGCCAGTTTTATTCGTAGTCCGGGGTCTGGAGAAATGATGAAACTATCAGGGTGCCGCGCTGTACACTACGGAGAACCGAGTCGACTTTAAAGGCGCGCATTGAAGCAGAAAGTCTTTCCCTGAGATAAAGGGTTGCTTACCTACGAAAACGTCGTGATTCATCCTGAGTTGCATTTACTTGTTACGGTCATAACGATATCGCCGATCATGGTGGCTTTTGTCCGTCCAGGGATATCCCAAGTTGCTGGAAGCCTAGGATGTAACAGCACGGCCAATGGAGTATCCCGCAACCACAATGCCGGTCAGGCTTATCTCCTTCGGGCTAAGACCAAGGCCTGTCGGTTTCGTGATGTAGGTTGGTAAGCCTCTTATGGTCTCTTACTTTCGTCCCATATTTCTCTCCGTAAGCTATCGCTACTTCGATTCGACGGCAAAAGATGCCCAGGGAAGGACTTGCCTCGAGGTATGGTGAGAACATAAAGAAAAGGAGCACCGTCGTATCCAAGGGTAACAGGTGAGAGGAGGACGGGGAATCGCTAGAGATTGACTTCCCTAGTCAATTTACCTTCGCACCACCAGAGATACTGTGACGCTGCAAAAGTGGAACCACGATTACAGCGCTGGTAATCGCGTATGTATAGGGCTTCTTCGCGTCAAGACAGATACTAATCTTTTCGTTGGTACCCTAGATCTTCCTCTGATTGAAACAACGAGCACTTTTTGTGGCTTTAAAGAGTCTTTCAGGATGCTAGGTCAGTTAGCAAATATACCAAGTCGATAAGAAACATCTGCCGCCTCTGTTGTATTTTCGCTCGTATGAAGTTCGAGCTCAATTGGTTGCGTAGATGAGAATCTCAATAGCCTGTTGGAAGAGGGAACTCTTCACATGAAGTGGTGGTTTAGATGTCTGACAGCCGACTATCGGCTCTCGGTGAGTATTTGCTACGGACCATTCTGACTACCGAGGCCGAAGCCTACTGCCCGTTCTGGGGTTAACCAAGTAACGTTACCCCCCTCCTCACGTCACGCACAAATCCGTCCTAACAATGTTGCTCAGGGGGACGGTTCTGGAAACTCTATTCCTGGGTTTTAAGCTCCATTCCCGGGGCCTGAACTCTATAAGCAGCGTTTGCCATTCGGGCATTCGAATTTGCCGCACCTGGAGTCAGGGCAAACAATATTCTACGTTGCACGGTAATAAGCTGTCTCTATAATAGGCAATTTGTCAATTGGACTTCAAAGTTGTTTCCTACAGCTTGATCACATCCGCCTTTTCCCCTGGGTCTAGCTTTCGAGATACGACTTCTTCAATGCTTTCTGATAGTTGGGATAGTCATCCTTGCGGATGGAAGCCCACGGCGTCTGGAAGATATGTGCGCGAGCAAGATACCAGGGAGAAGCTTGTCCTGCGACAGGTCCGTGGGATGGCAGGCCACATCAACTACCATATGGTCTTTTCCGTCAGGTTGCGATATTCCATGGCATGTTCAGATGCCGAATCAAGGGTCCGCGCGGCTTGGATATCGCTTCGTTGTGCCCAGCCATCCATCGCAGCCGTCGCGGAAGACAATCTTATGACCTTTTCCGCCATTCGCCCGGAAGATGTCGATACCTGGGTCTCGAACACTTTCTTCGTTCACGAAACGGCAGACTCGGCTCTACCCTTGTCCTCTGAGTTGCAACCAGTAGTGGAGATGCAACTACACTTTCTGCCGCGTTCCAAGGAATTGATACTCTGCGCCTCGCACGAGCACGCAGATGGCCATGGCATGATCATGCTGCTGGATACTATTTGCGAGAATATTGCATTTCCGTCCTTGCCCGTGTTCGAGAACCAGGCTGAGCGACTTTCCCCACCGCTGGACATTGCCGCAAGGATTGGGGCAGCTTCTCCTCGAGTCTGGGACCAAACCGCCAATTTGATGAAGGAGTGGGGGGTGAGAGCAGCTCGTCCCTTGTACATCAACGCCGATCGACAAGGCCCGAGTGTCGGCACTGTCAGTACCAACCGGTTGGTATTCTCCGACAAGAGCTCCTCTGAGATTTTCAGATGGGCGAAAGCTCGGGGACTGTCCGTTAACGACGCTATGAACGGGGCGGTGGTCATGGCAACAAAACGGCATGGAAACACAGAGGGCAACTGGCTTGGCGGTGTGATGATGGACGCCAGAAACCAAATTCCGGCGCCATACGATGCCCGCAAACACGCAGCCACCATCTTCTTCGTCGCTTGTCCTGCCTTTGTGGAGAATCCCCGGTCGGTAGTCGACGCCGCGACACAGATTCAGAAGCAGCGCCTAGCTTTTCAACAAGATCCCGAGGCGCTTCAAATTCTGCAGCCAATGCTTGCCATGACCACCGCGAGCAACTCTAAGATTCAGTCTAAGATTCGAACTGCAACTTCTCAGTCTCAGGTTGAATACAGCGGTTTGGGGAGCCTGAGTGGGTTTCTGGAGCCGGCCCATGGAAGCATCGAGATTATCGATTTCTGGCTTACTCTGGGACATTGTACCAACTCAATTGGCGTCTATTGCTACACCCATCGCGGGAAATTGAACTTTAGCTTCAGTTACAACTCTGGGTTTCACAGCGAGAGAAACGTGGAATCGTTTATTCGCATACTGAAGACCCTGGTTGAGGATTTGTACGCGTAATTGGCAGGGGACAAGGGAGCCGTTGACCGGCGGCAAGAGCATTGTTGATTTTAGCAGGGGTATTTGAATAAAGTGTCTCACGAGTCGTATAGATGACCGAAACTGCTTCCAGTAATCAATGGATAGACAGGGCGTATGAGATGCCGGGTCGTGTTGTTTCAGCCAAATGTCATGTCAAAAGCGGAACCAAACAAAGCTGTTTGCAGACCGCTGCCAAAGTCATGGCCCCTAGGAGTTCCGTGTGCATGTCAAGTCGTGATCCGCAAGAATGACTCGTCAACTATCACGAGTCGTGGCCGGCACCTATTCCAGACGATTGGAGCTATCCGAGGCGATCGTCGCAGGAGCTATGATCGCTGGGACGTTAGAGCTTCTGTTGTGCGAATTGAGAATGGAACGTACATGTAAGTGTGGTCGCAGCCTGCAGTGAAGGCACCAATCTCTTTCTCAGGTTCACCCAACTCTGCGAACAAATTTCATCGAATAACCCAGCTTTCTCTTACGATGGCTTCAGTACCAGTTGTCAGTACTTCATCCGTGGAGAGCCATGCGCTTTCTATTCTTCCCATCAATATTACTGTTACTTCGGACCTGCTGATCCGTGATCGTATCGATTATCGCGGAGCTTTGGCGTTTTGTGTGGGCGCGGTGAGTAGAAATACCCTTTTGTTAACTTTGAAGCCGGTTAGATGTCTAATCAAGAACGACAGCTCTTATTCGGAGTCGTATACTCAGTTTTGTACAACTGCTTTCTGAGCCCCATTTCCAAAGTTCCGGGTCCAGTTGTTGCTAAAGTTTCTCCGGTTAGTTACTTCTCCCCCAAAAACCTCTCACACTGCAGTCAGCTAATGGTCGGGGCCACACAGTTTTGGTTGATGCGAGCTGTCTGTCGCGGGAACTTGAACCGTGATATCCAAGAACTGCACCGCAGATATGGTTCGTTGAGTCGTTCGCCAATCCGAACCGCGGATACTGCGACTAACCGTTTTCAGGCCCGGTTGTTCGTCTATCTCCCACGGAGGTTTCCTTTGCCACTATCGAGGCACAGAACGCCATTCACAGGCCCGGTGCATCCTCCAAAACAGGGTTGTTCTTCACGAAGGAGGGTACCCTGGAGGCCATGATGGGCGAGATCATCTGGCCCGCACCAAATCTGCTGACTGCGACCAAACCCGATGAACATCAACGTTTGAAAAGAGCATTGCAACCAGCATTCACCGAACGATCACTGCAGTCGCAGGAGCCAATACAGAGACAGCATGCAGAGAGGTTGATCGAAAATGTCAGACGCTCATCCGAAAAGAATGTATTTGTAGACTTGACGCCCCATATGTCCAGGGCGATTTGGGACATCGTGAGCGATCTGTCGTTTGGGGAGCCTTTACTCAAGGACCAACTTGGTATGATCGTCGCCACAGATCACTCCCGGATATGATTTTTTGCTGACTCGATGATATTCAGCCAAATTCGAACTGCTGAAAACGACATTTTGCAAAGTCAGTCCGTTGCTTGAAGCTCTCCAGGTCTCACTGGCCGTGCCGGGCGTTCAGCTATTTTCAAAAGCTTGCATTGGACTGGTGCCACTGCTCTTCTGGCTCCCCACAAATGTGCTCCCATCGGCACAGCTGCGAAAGTAAGATAGACATTCGGTTTCCAGCGCTATACTGTTACTGATCTGACACCTTTTCCCAGGCGTTGCGAACGAAAGGATCTGAACGAGGACTTCTTAACGGCAATCACGAGGTGTAGAGAGCTAGGAATCAGCATGACAGACAAAGAGTTGCAAAGCAACGCTTCTCTACTAGTGTAAGTGATTTCCACTTGCCACACTTTAACGATATGCTCACATGGTCCCCAGGATGGTCGGCTATGATACCACTGCCACGTCGCTCTCGTCGACGATGAACTTGCTCCTGCGCCATCCATTGTATCTCGCGGCCCTCAAGAAGGAGCTTCATTTTCACTTTGCGTCAACAGAAGAGATGCGCGCAACCTCACTGTCACAGCTTCCATTGCTCAATGGCTGTATCCAAGAAGCGCTTCGTCTGTTTCCTCCGGCTAATGGCAAGGGAACGAATAGGACGTCTCCTGGGACCATCATCGACAACATCTACATCCCACGCGGAGTGAATGTCTCCGCGGACATGTACACTATTCAGAGGTCACCCTTGTACTGGGCGCAGCCCGACTCCTTTCGGCCCGAGCGCTGGTTCGACAACGGACCAGGCACAGAGTTTGCCAAGGATGTTCGTGCGTCTCATTGTCCGTTTCTTCTTGGCCCGCGCATGTGCATTGGGAGGGCGGTTGCATTGCAGTCGATGAGGATGCTGCTGGCTCGGATTATCTTCTGCTTCGATTTGGAGGCAGCAGAGGAGTATGACTGGGAGAAGGACGTTCCCAGTTCCTATCTTTGGACCGATTATCGGTGCATGGCTCGTGTTAGATGCAACTAGAACGAAGATGCTTAAGGGAATCTTCTTTACTTCTGTACCGCTAGTTTATTGGCTGCTGTTGTACTCTAGCTTATCAAATGTGACACAGAACCAACTTTGTCTATCATTCTACCACGACGCGTGAAATTCAATGCCACTATCTGTGATGCTGCCATTGACATTACTCGTGGGATTCATCGTCAAAGTCTCGGCTTGGAAAAGATTCACCAAATTTTATGTTAGTGGCTGAGAAGACAAGCAAGAATGCGACTAGACCTTGAAATCCACAATTCCTCAATAATCTGCGGAGACTGATGTGCAATAGTGTATGAATCACTGAGCTCCAAGGACGAGTAAATGGCAAGAGCTCAATGGCAAACACCTGGTCGTGATTTCGTGCACAGCTTTTGATATTGATTTAACGGCTTGTGATCTAGAGCTATCGCGAGAATACAGCTTCTAAGGTTGTCTGTCAATCTGGTGAAGTTTGATAGCCAAGAAACGGCCTCATCGGACACGCCTCGTGAAACTATTGAGAAACAATGAGTCGACAAACAACTCACTGCCCCGGATTGTAGTCAGGGTGTGTTTTCTGGTAGTTTCTGATGATGTTCATGACACCGTCTGGAGCTGGCACAGTCTTCACCCCGTGAGGCTTTCTGACATCAGTTTCAACCATGTCCTTGACGGCCTTTTCGTTGTGTTCTTCCAGAACGGTCTCGAAATCCCAGCACTTCCGCCAAATGTTGGTGTCGGCAATGGGTCGGTTGAACTCATCCATCCAGCGGTAGAGGTAGACACCAGGATCTCCTGAGCACGTCAAGTGCTCAAAGAGGATCATGATGCAGTGTGCCGTATGATACGCATGAAACGGGTTGTCGTCCGTGCCGTTGGGGTAGTAGTGTTCCTTGTAGACGGCTTTGCGAATGTAGTCCAGGCAGTGGATATTGTGGAAGGCGGCCGATTTTGCCATGTAGGTAGTCTCGCCGTCTTTCTTGTACTTGTCCGGCATTGGAACAACAACCGACGGATCCTTGCGCATGGCTAGGATATCTGACTCCTTCACGGGAAAGAGGTATTCGGCCGTGACCCGTTCCCATGCCTTGTCTACCTCCTCGCTGGGCTCCTCTCTCCAAATCTCGGGTCCACCCATGCCGTACTGCGCGTAGCTTTTACGAAGAACCATAGGAACGCCAATCTGGTCGAGTAGAGGAGCTTGTTCTATTAGCGTAGATCATATTAGACTTCGGGTAATGGCAGGCTTACAGTGAAATGAGATGTCCTTCAGCCTAGCATTGAACTGATGCGAATGACGCCAAGCAAGAAAAAGGCTTCCAACACCAACTTGGAAGAGCATCATGTTCACCATGAAGAACGGGCTCTTCATGGCAAACTTGAAAACGTTCAACAGGCGCCGGACTCGAGACCGCTCCTTAGCCTCGTGTGGGTTGAGCTCCGTGTCCATCAGCGGAACATCGGACTCGTGGCTGAAGCGGCTCTCGCCTATCTCTTTCTCAGAGTCGGCCGTGCGCAAAGACTCATAATCTTCGCTGGGTCTCTTGTATTTGGCGAATTGAGGCATGGTTGAGGTACGCTGTGTGAGACGTAGAAATGAAGGGAGAACAACCGATATTTGCTGTTGATAGAGTGACGTGACGATACTCTGTTGGTAGATTCGAACGCGCCAGGGTACGAAATGCCCAAAGATTGCAGGACAATGAAGGACGAGGAAGGAAAATGGGAGGATGGAGTGGAGTAAACAAGGAACGTGAAATTAAGCCCCGGATGGTTTCGTTCGGCATCATCACACCGCTCCTCTCGCATTTCCGGACTTTAGCACAATGTACCATGTGACATGCTGACATCCGGATGTTTCAGACTCTTCCTTGGTCCAACTTCTCCGCTATTCCACAACCGAAGTCAAGGCCGGATCTTCCACGATTAAAGCTGCACAATACATATGAAGAAACTTTGAAAGATACGAAAATTCATTTACGCATAGTACCATGATTCATGTCGCAGGGCTTAATCCGTGAGGCCCACGAGACGAAACGGATGAACTGCCATCCCTCCAGGCACCCTCAGCGTAAGGTTTTGATTCTGAACAGCCCATGCAAACCTACTTGATACTGGGAAGTCGGGTCCCGACCGACTGGGCAGCCCTGTTTGCCCGGGGATGGCACCACAACAAGAGCATTCCCCGGGTCACGCCAGAGCGGACGTTACACTCCCTCTCCCTATGGTCTATCAGCTCATGTGGGTATGCAGAAAAGCATTACGACGACTGCAGTCAAAGTGACATGGGATCGATGTAAAGATCCTAGTCTTCGTGATGTATTCTGACTCGGCCGCTCTTGCCTATGTCATGCTACGAAGCCTCAATCATGTGCCAGAAGAGAATAATCTGCTCGATAACGCGTTGATGCTTTCAAATAATTGGCTGTCCCTAATAGCTTCCAGACCATTTATTTACATTGGCCAATAGGTCGCCAAGTTGCATGCCTAGCGGCTTTTCGCCCGTTTCAACTTCAATTTAGATTCGGCAAGGGAATCGTGTTGTTGGAAGAGCTTCTCCGAGGCCGCGGACTTGGTTCAGTCACTAGAAACTCCTTTCCGTCATGTAATTGGGGTATCGTCACTCCCCCGACAACATCGCTCCGCTGTCAGTCCTTTGTTGCCATTGCCCAACTTCTTTCGCACTATCAGCCGAAATTGACTCCATCAATTTACCCGTCACCACACCTTCAACAACAAATCGCGATGCTGTCTGTGATTATCCAGCTGGTCATCAAGGCCGCATCTATACTTATGATTTTTGTATGACGCCAATTGCGAAGTCTTCTCCCCTTTTCATCCTGCCTATGAAATAAGCGCTAAGTCTTTCAGGGTCTCGTCTATTTTCTCACTTCTTCAATCTACAATCTTTATTTCCATCCTCTCTCTAGATTTCCTGGTAAGTCTCTGTTTCAGTCGTCATCTTAAGTGAAACTCACTCCAGTCAAGGGCCGTTCTCTGGTCGTGCTCAAGACCTTTGGGTTTCTCGCCAATGGTAGGAAATCAAAACTGCTAGCAAGGTCGTATAGATTTCGCTAAGCCCACAGTAGGATCTCTGGGAATTGGCCCTGGGAAGTTGAGGCATTGCACGCAAAGTACGGCGACATCGTGAGGATTGGGCCAAATGAGCTCTCCTGCGCACACCCTCGGTCAATCAAGGACATCTACGGGCAGCCTAACATCAATCATCCCCAGTTCTTCCGCAAGTTTACCACTTTCTACAAGCAAAGCGACGTAGGCGGTTCCATCGGCACTGAGGTGGACCCTCACGTACACCAGGGGATTAGAAAACGCCTAGCTCCCGGCTTCAGCGCCTCGGCGCTTCGCAAGCAGGGAGACACCGTCATCCGCCACATCGATTCCCTAATCGACCAAGCTTCCAAGTACGGAAATACTCCGCAGGGAATGAACATGAGTCAATGGTTCATGTGGCTTGCCTTTGACGTGATTGTCGATCTTTCCTTCGGCGAAGAACTCGGTACAGTTGAGATGGGTAAGTTCAAGACATCAGTGACTTTGGCATGCAGTCAACAGAACTAACAACACAAAGGCCGCGGTAATGACTGGATCAACATGCTTGCGAACAGCGGTTTCCAGATTGCTCTCGGGTATGTGGTCCGTCGAAGATGGAAAGCATTTCAGGATCTTGTGAGGTATTGTCTTATCAACGAAAAGAGCAAGGCAATGCGCAACAGCTACATCGCCAATGCTCGCACGAAAGCAAACCAGCGTCTCGAAAGGGGAGCAGATGTCGAGCGATTTGACTTCTTCAGCCATTTGCTTCGGGAGAAGGCACCCGAGGCGAACATTGAGTTCTTTGCATCCCAGGGTACCACATTGGTTGCCGCTGGTACGGAGACCACTTCGACGTTCATGTCAGCGCTCACCTTCTACTTGCTTCGGTATCCACAGGCACTCGAGAGACTTCAGGAAGAGTTGCGCCACTCTTTCCGACAACATAGCGAAATTGATGGGGAGACGACCAAGTCTCTTAAGTATCTGAACGCTGTCATAGAAGAAGGCATGCGCGTCTTTGCCCCAGCTCCTTTTGGATTGCCAAGAGTCAGTCCTGGGGCGAAAGTCACTGGAGAGTGGATTCCCAAGGGAGTAAGTTAGCAACATGATAGCCCTTACCGCGGCACTATTGACACTCCAATACAGACGATCATTGCAACAGCAGCACATGTTACTTCACGCGACGAGAGGTGGTTTTTTGCAGCCAAAGAATTTCATCCTGAGAGATGGCTGCCCCAGGACCATCCTTACTATGAGGCTGTTTTCGATGGCGATCGTAAAGAAGCTTCGAAGCCCTTTTCTGTCGGCTCGAGGTCTTGCATTGGTATTCACCTCTCATACATGGAAGTGCGAATTTGTGTTGCCAAGCTCGCCTGGAGCTTTGAATGGGAACAAGTAAACCCGCACGAGGATTTCGTCAAGGATGCAAGGTTGTTGGGACTCTGGAAAGCTGCTCCATTTCACGTTCGATATACTCCTTTCAAAGGACTTCATGTTTAAAAGTCTCATCGTGGCCTACCATCAGGAATACATATTTCATGCATCTCATTGAAAGTTTGACGTGGGAAAGCAGCGTGTGTCATCATATGCCCTTGGATACTTGTTCACTTCCACCCTGCCTAAGGTATGCTGAGTGCAAATAGTCTTGCATGGGCCTTGATTGAAGGAGATGGAAAGGCTAATTTTGCTGGCTCGAAAATTTGATTTTACTGGAAACTGATAGGAATTTTAATCGGGACATCGCAATTGCTATTTTCTTCAATTTCTCCAAGCTTCTGAATACCGAGGTGACATACATGAAACGAAGGATATAGTCAAATCATTTTACATTTTTGATATCAAGCAAGTACAATCATCTTTCAACTACAAAACAACATCCCGAACACTGAGTCTGCCAAGCAAGATTCGCACGACCGGATTTGTCTCTCCAAGCGCCCTCTCCAAGTCTCCAATGGCATACTCGACTGCAGCCTCGAGCTCCTTCAGCTTCTTCAGTGTCTGAGACAGAATTCCGGAGCTCTTCAGAAGTCTCATGATGTATCTTTTGGTCTCAATGGGCAACTGCACAGGCGTCATCACACTGCCTTTGGATGCATCCGCTGCGTGTTGTCTGAAGATACCCGTAATCAGGTCTCGGTGCTCTGGGTTCTGCCGCAAGATCAGGATGAGCGGATAAGAAATTTTCCCCTCGTCCAAGTCCTCGCAGTATCCTTTCTGGTCCGAGTACTCGTTGGAGTTGAGGTTCATGAAGTCATCCCGAATTTGGAAGAACCGGCCAAAGGCCTGACACATCCTGTCCAGAAGCTTTGCCGCGTTCTTGCCGGTCGCAACGGAGCTCTCGTGGAACATAAGGCGCGCAAGAAGGCGGAACATGGCCCCGGTCTTGCAGTCGACCATTTCGAGGTACTCCTGCTCCGTGGGGGTCTGAAGGTGGAATTTCCAGTAAAGATCCCAACTTTGACCGGCGAACAGAGACTCTAGCTCCTCGAGAAGAGCTCCAAGACAAGCGGGGTTCGTGAGTCCGTGCGTCAGTTGCACAGCCTGAACGAACATGAAATTGGCGCTGTTGATGGATTGGGCTTGACCAAAGACGATGTGGGTCGACGGGAGGCCGCGTCGAAGAGGGGAGTTGTCCTCGATGTCGTCCAGGATGAGGGACGAGTTATGCAACAGGTCGATGATGTTCTTGATCTGCTCCAGCGAGGTGTCTTCTACCAGTAGCCATTGATCAAGAGCCTCGACCATCAAGGACCGCAGTCCCTTCGACGGCATAGATCGAATATACTGACAAGGAGCCAACAAAGCTCTGGTGCTGGGCCGGCGCGTCTCCTCTCTAAACTTGGTGGTAGCGGGTCCAAATATCTCAGAAGGCGTCAGCTCGGTAGCTGGAGATGACTTCTGCGACACAAAGCTGGAAGAGAATGTGCCAGGGGACAATGAACCGCTTTCAGCCTGATTGTCTTCAGTTGAGAATGAAAAGCTCCCATCGCCGACGGAAAGCTCCTCATCACGCCAGGCATGGTGTCTAGGGCAGTTGGCACACCAATAATGATTGCCGGCGGTTATGGAACCACAGACCTCTACGTATCTCTTAAGATAGAGAGGCGCGTCGGTATTTCGAGAATAAAAGTCGTCTTTGAGTCGGAGAAACTCACTCTCGTAGGCGATGATCTTCTCGCGGACTGCCTCCTTCGCCTTGTCCATGGAAATTCCTCGTGTTCTCATGAAAAGGTGCACAGCATTGACGATTCTAGGACTCTGGGATCGTTGGGCCTGTCGCCATTCTCGATCCCAACTCCAGTAGTCGTTCGTCAGGACGAGGGCCGACTCGGCGGCCTGAAAGATTGGCCGGATTTGCTTCTTCTCGGCATCAGAGATGTCGATTGACATTCCGAACTCTACCATGCTCCAGAAAGCTCTAAATTCGAGAATGATCAGTAATCGGCATGATAACCTCGGCCTAAAGATATACGTACTCCATGCCGCCGTTAAGATTTCGAAAGACGAGGTACTCCTCCAACGTCTTCATTTCGTTGACATCGCCGCTTTCCATGACGTCCAGCCACTTGGAACGATACGAGTTGATCATGCGCAGAGCACGAGTGCGGTCAATCTCCATCGCCTCGAGAAGACACTTCGAGATGTATCTCTTCATCTTTATGGACCTGTCTGAAGATTTGCTTCCCTGGCGAGGTTCTCCCATTTGACCCCCGTTTAGCTCCATTGCTTGGCTGAGGCTGCTGTGCTCCTTGACGGCTTCTTCGTAAGGCAGCTCATCGCAAAGGTCTGACACTCTGTCAACGGCAGATACTTGGGGTTTCCTCTCAGGGGATTGTTATACCGTCATGAATGTTGCCCATGTTTGCAAGGTACGTGATGACCCCGAGCCTCTCTGGCAGCGACTCGGGGAAAATGAACGCGCCCCAGTTACCAACCGGGCTCCACGATGAACCGGACTTGCTCTCCCATCCATCTCCAATGTAAGAGCCCCAGTCCTGGACCGACTGCTTTGTCGCGTCATCAGCTATGTTGTTCTGCCGGTGAATTCGAATAGGCAAAGTAGTGAAGCAGCCGGTAGACAGTGCTACCTCATGGTCGACGTCCGTTGAGTGCTCCCAAATGTAGTCCATGTTTCTCGGATGACTTTTTGATTGGTTGATACAACAAATTGGTATTTATTTCAACACTACTGATTGTGCGTGGTGGCGCACTTCCGTTGCTTATTCTACCTCTACTTCACCCGACTTAAGAACCCCGTTCTTGTGACATGGCCAGAGCAGGCTAAGTAAACAGTCTGATAGAAGATCATCGGGTAGCGGTCTGATCGAAGGTTTTACATGACTCTCATGCTTTCGTTGTATCTCTGTCTACAAGACTGAAAGGTCCTAGTACAGATACCGAAACATTCAAATCTCGGGTCTGATGCCCTCTTGGCTTGCAGTGTCGGGCCTTTGAACTCGTGAGATACTGAGTTGGCGCGGCCTTTCCCTGCAACTGCCTGGCGAAGGTTTTTGACGTCGGCGGACTGGTACATAACTAGTATAGCTACCGACTGCAATCCCGTGGACATACGCCATGGATCGAATCATGACTAGCGATGCAGTTTTTGCGCGTTAGAGCGCAGCAATTGAATTTCTTGTCTTCAGAGAAAGGCAGCAACGCGAGTCTTGAACTTTGTTTCCCTCGATTCCCCTGAATTGACTCTAGTTGTTACAGCTGCCAAGCATTGCTCACAAAGGTAACATTGACCACCTTACGTCTGTACACGCTTGGACGGGTCCTCCCTGGGACTTGAGGTTGCAACAGCGAGAAGACCCATGATCCATGTGACCCCACCGGAGTGAGATGCCGGCCGGCGAGATGGAAGTCCTCCATGTTCTCGGGAATGCGGCACCTAGCAAAACTCAATTTTATGCAATAAAGCAACGAATTCCGCTCACAAACTACCCAAATACCCGCACTGTAGGTCGGTCTCGGTCATAACATGTGGCGTGAGCCGCGTGGCCTGGCTTCTGTGATCCCTGTACCCAGCATTAGTGTCGCCCTGTCGATTGAGGTATACCTGTCATGGTTGCTCGATCATCTGGTCTGTGAGAGTTTGTGCCATATCAGATTGCTGTTTTGATTTCCGAAGGTTTCTCATCTCAAGCTGTTACCCAAATCGGCATATGCCCCAGCACAGAATGTGTTGTAACTGTCCACGGAAACAGCGGCGGCCATGCTCAGCGTGAGTTTACGACATGTGTGGAAAGCCGGAAACCTTCGTCTGGTCACGACGGAAACTAAAGTCCCACATGATTGTAACTGGCCATTCGCTCCGGGGAGCCTCCCCTTTCCTCGGCAGCTGAAACGTCTGCGGAGATGTCCATTTTGTCTCTCATGCTCGCACAGCCTATACAGTCCGAAAATTACGAACACGATTCTCGTTTATCATCAACGCATCTATCCAGCAGCGGCGATCTCGGGCGTATATTGACGCCGACGGACAGTTCTACGCGCCTACTTCCTGGACCGACTGAAAGACACCCTCTGCTCCAGCTTCATCATGGCCTCTACCACTATGCCCCTTCCCCCCAGTCTCGCACAATCTTTGGACTCCACAAAGTGTGAATACCGAACGCTCGGCAGCTCAGGTCTTCGGGTTTCCGTTCCAATCTTCGGCTGCGCTGGCTTTGGAGACCCTGCCGGTGTACGACCTTGGGTTCTCGGTGAGGATGGGGCCACGTCCCTTCTCAAGGCTGCCTATGATCGCGGTATCAACACATGGGACACGGCAAACATTTACTCCAACGGATTGTCTGAAACATTTATTGGCAAGGCTTTGAAGAAGTACGCAATCCCTCGGGAGAAGGTCGTTTTGCTTACAAAATGCTTCTGGGCTGTGGGTGAAGATCAGCATGTCCAGCACGCGTTGATGCCGGTCGAGAAGTCGAAAGACTATCAGAACATGTTTGGACTCTCCAGAGCAGCGATCTTCAACACCGTCGAAGCGTCCCTTCGCCGGCTTGATACGTCTTACATCGACGTTTTGCAAGTCCATCGCTTCGACCCGAACGTACCTATCGAGGAGACCATGAGGGCGCTGAATGACCTCGTCCAGTCGGGAAAGGTTCGGTATATAGGTGCTAGCAGTATGTGGGCTTGCCAGTTCGCTCGTATGCAGGTTAGTCGAGACTTTCGCTGCGTCTGTATCAAGTATGTTGACAACAAGATCACAAAGCACGTCGCTGAGCTTCATAATTGGACGAAGTTCATCAGCATGCAGAACTGCTACAATCTTGTTTATCGAGAAGAGGAAAGAGAGATGATACGTTACTGCAATGACACCGGAGTCGGGCTGATTCCTTGGTCACCTTTCGCCAACGGCTGTCTGACTCGCCTGCCATCTGCGACTGACCGGGTCGCCAGCAAAAGAGAACAGTTTGAATCCAAGTTTGGTGCTTCCATGGGTCGTTCAGAGACCGACGTACGCATCATCATGAGGGTCGCGGAAGTTGCGGATGACAAGGGATGGCCCATGAGCCATGTTTCACTAGCTTGGATCAACAACAGGACCTGCAGCCCCATCGTCGGCTTCACAGCGTTGGAGAAAATTGAAAGCACCCTTGATGGCGTCGGTAAAACCCTCACAGAAAGGGAGGAAGACTATCTGGAAGCTTTGTACGAGCCGAAAGCAGTTTACGGTCATCGTTGAGCTGGAGTACTTGAAGCTTGTAGTCAGAGACCCGCCCGGGAGCTGTTCGCAGCCTCCGGAGCCTACAAGAATTTACTCAGTTTCGAAAGACACGAAAGCCGCAATGTTAACAGGCGTCACATGCACGTGTTCTTGCCGCTAGCAGAGGTCCCCTACTTGTAATAAATGATGGGACCAGGCGTATTGGCAACTAGCAAAATGTATGCGCTGAGACTGAGTCATACAAAGTATAGTTAGGGGCAGACAATAATGACCTAGTTTACTTAAATCATACATTAACCAAATCTGACTACAGCCGCTACGTCTCCGGTCGATTATTCTCGGTGTTTCTTTTCCCCTAGCCCCAGCCGTCTTGGCCAGTCTTTTGCCTGAGTCATCCAGGCTCCTCTTCAGTCCGACTGTCCTACTACTCCCGTTCATCTTCCTCGCGAATTCAGCGGCACGTTTACAATAGGTAGGATAAGTAAATACGCAGAGATCTGTCTTCAATTGCGCCATGGAGCTAGGCTTCCCGCATCAAGGCTCACTAGTCATCATCCGAAGGACGGCCTCTCGTCGATTGCCGTCGTTTATGCGACTCGGCTCCTTGGTCGTGTTGGATGTGTGGACTACCGTCTAAAAAGTCAGATTGTCCAGGCTCTCCATCCTGAGATACGCAGGAACGACCGCGGAACCGAGGCCGATGGGCGTCTTGTGTATGCCCTTAGGGTTGATGCTGCTCTTGGTGTGGTGGCCTTCCTTAACCAGGTAATCTTGTGGTTGTGTTTGCTCGACATTCATTGTGTACGAGTAGTACTCCGATGGTACTGTCGATACGACGTCGAAGACGGGCTCGAGGTGGTTGACGTATGACAAGCTCTCAAGTTCGTCAAAATCATCTGCTGTGCCCGCGTACGAGTATGTCTGGTAGTCCTGCTGTTTCTTATCCTCAAGGGAGGAAACCATACTAGTCGAGAAGTCCTTTTCGTTAAAATCATCGCTAGTATCAGCAATAGTTTCGCGCCTTCCCCCTCGGTCGTTCAACTTCGAATAAGAAGCCCTATCTTCACTACCTTTGCCAAGAAGATCCCAGTCTATCGACGCTTCCCCTGGAATTTCAAGATCAGTTTTGGTGGTGATGTTGTGTATATTCGTCATATGCCGTCTCCAATTGTCCTTTCTTTGGAATCCCTTTCCTCCTGTTGAATAGTCGCATGTGGAGATTGTGCAATGGTAAAGCTGCGTTTTTCGGTGCTTGTCGTTAACATGCCGATCAAGATGGGTTCTCGTTCCGAAGCTCTTTGTGCAATCTTGATATGGGCACTTGTGCGGTTTTCTGTGATACCGCTTGTGATGGCTGGGGCACCCTAATATCAGCAATCCGGGTCTAATTGAGTAGAGAATCAGGGGCGCCTACTTCAGCTTGTGTATCTGGTCAAATACCCTTCCGCATTCATCGCAATTGAATGATGCCCTTGACCGAACTACTTCCTGGTTGGGGACTTCCCACCGCCAGGGGTCGTCTGCCCCCAAGGTAGCAGCTACACTACTACTTCGAGAGACTTGGCCTCCGTGATGAGCCAAGTCTGTGTCAGTCTCTGGCTGAGGTCTTAAGTTCAAAGATCCCACTACTATTCTAGGTAACTCTTTGGCCTCGGGAAATTGCCGTGTGCTGTTAGACATAGGCTCGGGCCAGTCATGCTCGGGCCAGTCATACTCCCCCCGGTCATTGGATGGCGGGGTTTGTTGGGACTGGTAGTACATGGGCGGTCGCGCTTCCTGGGAAATTGAATTCATATACTAGGATGAGTTAGAGCATATTACGTGGAGGTTTGTTTGTTTGTTTTTGTTTGTTTTATATTTAACGCCATGGCGGCAAGGGCGCAGCCGCCCTTGCGGCAGACCTCCCGGGGGGTATGG